>CM049803.1:11554082-11837732 GCA_027422405.1 Ptychobarbus kaznakovi | reverse complement strand
TAAGGTTAAAAACACTACACATAAACACTGAATATAGAATATCATTTCTGTTTTGAAATAAAATACAAAATAAAACTGTGTTTAACTGTGTGTATAAAGTACAAAAGTTACGTAACTAAATTCAATTTTAAACCTAATGCAAACGAGATTAAGTTGAAAATATTATCATGATGAAATTAAACACCAGATGGCAGTGTTGTGAAAAAAAATGCATTCCCTCATACATCACGTTTTAAATTGTTTCAAGTTGAAAATACATCAAATGCAGTAATTTGTATTGATTATGGAACTCACGGCATTATAATTAATATGTGTAGTTAACTGTAGCCTATCTTTTCTTTATTAGTAATTCCTTTAATATTACCTTAAGAGACATACACGCTGAAGGAGCAAAACAGCAATTTAATAGTGTCAATTTAATTAGGGTGAATGATACATTTGAACTTTCTTTTCAACTGTCCAAATTCTGAAGTTCACTGTGTACACGTCAGATACACATAACCTAGTGTCACATATCACAACGTTCAATGCAGTAAAACAAGCAAACATTTGCTTCTGAAACATTAAGCATTAGTTGTTGGTATTATATCAATCGAGCTCTTATATCTATGAGCCCTGTTTCAGTTTTAACAAGATTATATTATTGTTTTAATGGGAAACTATTTACATCTATTCCACTGACAGCAAAGTCTTAATAACTTGAAACCTATAGACTAATTTAAATCAAACAGTGTGCTCCCAACTTCCTCCTGCAGTGTAATATTATCAAATTCCCTGACATTTTAAGCTCATGGACAAATTTAAGGACATTCTTTAAATGGTGTCCTTTACAAGTAAAGTCTAGGAAACAATGGACCATTGAGAGAAAATGCCACACAGAAAATTCAAGGCTTCACTTTCTCTAAATCTGTCTCATGACCCTATAAAGCTTGCATCATTTGATGTAACACTGACTGAAGCCGTACAGAAATAGAGCATTTTGGAATTTAATACAATGGAATTATAATAATAATAATACTAATGCTTATTATTATTATTATTATTCTAGTATTATTATATATATATATATATATATATATATGTATAAATATATATATATATAATGTATATATAGTGCTGTTAAACAATGTATTGCATCCAAATCAAAAGTTTTGTTTACATAATAAATGAGTGTGTACTGTGTATATTTATTATGTATGTAAAAATACAAACACGCATGTATGTATTTAAGGAAAAAATATGCTATGTTTATAATATTAAATATATTTATAAATAATAAACACATAAGATATTATAAATATATACATCAGGTACATCTAAAAAAAAAAAATAATATCATGAAAAAGGTCTATATTTTTTGTCACTCATTTCAGAAAGTGAAACCCATATATATAATAGATTCATTACACATAGAGCAAAAATATTTCAAGCCTTTATTTCTTGAAATTTTGATGATTATGGCTTACAGATAACGAAAACCCAAAATTCAGTGTCTCAGAAAATTAAATATTACATAAAATCAAAAAAAAAGGAAATTTAAACAGAAATGTCAGGCTTCTGAAAAGTATGTTCATTTCTAAGCACTCAATACTTGGTTGGGCCTCCTTTTGCATGAATTACTGCATCATGCGGCGTGCAATGGAGGCCATCAGCCCGTGGCACTGCTCAGTGTAATGGAAAGCCCAGATTGCTTTGATAGTGGCCTTCAGGTCATCTGCATTGTTGGGTCTGTGTCCCTCTCATCTTCCCTTGACAACACCCATATGATGTTTCTGTTTCAGAAGTGGCTTGGTAGCCCTTTTTCCTGAAGATGTCTGAGCGTGGTGACTCTTGATGCACTGACTCCAGCTTCAGTCACTCCTTGTGAAGCTCTCCCAAGTGTTTGAATCAGCTTTGCTTGACAGTATTCTCAAGCTGTGGTCATCCCGTTTCTTTGCATATTTTCATACCAAATTCTTCATTCCATCAACTTGCCTTTAATATGCTTTGATACAGCACTCCTTGAACAGCAGTAATGACCCTCTGTACTTACCCTCTTTGTGGAGGGTGTCAATGATCGTTTCTGACCATTGCCAAGTCAGCAGTGTCCCCATTATTGTGGTTTCAAAGAACAAGAATACCCAGAATTTATACTGTATGGATGTCATTTATTGAAACTCAAATGTAAATATTCTAATATTTTGATACTGATTTTGACTTTCATTAGCTGTAAGCTCTAATCATCGAAAATTAATACAATACTTTAAATGAAATGAATCTAAAATATATTAAAGTTTCAGTTTTGAAATAAGTTACAAGAAAAATGTAACTATTTCACCATATCTAATTTTGTGAGATGTACCTGTAAATGTATAACATGTCAATATTTTTCTAAAATATAAACTGTGTGTGTTATATTTTATATATACATACTAAATAAACACAGTACACTTTATTTTGAATGCGATTAATGTTTGACGCACTATTTAAATAAATATATATAGTATATATATATATATATATATATATATATATGAATATATTAGTGCGTCAAACGATTTGTTTTACTTAATATATGTTGTGTGTGCAGTACATTTATTATGTATATATCAATACACACAGACAACATGATATATTTAAGAAAAATAGGTTTATATTGTATATTACATTATGTTTATATATAATACAAATTATATAAATACAAATATAATATATATATATATATAAATATATACATTAACTATTTTCAAAATAACAACGTATGAGTTTTATTTATATAAACAATAAATATACCCAAAACAACACATATTAATAAACAAAAACCTTTATTTTCTGGATGCGAGTAATCGCGATTATCATTTGACAGGCAATGATCTACAGTGTCAGCGTAAATGAGTACACCACCTCCATTGAAAAAGTAACATTTTAAACAAAATCTCAATTTTTGAACCACAAAAAAAACCCCCCAAAAAAAAATTTTTTTTTTTTTTCCAAAAATGTTGACAATCTAAGTTTTATATACATATGTTATCACTTATAACATAAAATAGGTTAAAATATAACATAAAGAACAAAATTTTCAGTTTACTCAAAATATTGCTGCAAAAATGAGTACACCCCACGAAAGTGTCTGGAGCAAAAGCTTAATTTTAGACACAAATGGTTAATTTAACCAGATTCAACGTCAGAGGTGAGTATAATATTATTACTTACACAGGTGTTCACAGACAGCTGCCTATAAACGGGTGGATACTTAAGAAAACCCCGTCCATTTCATGCTGTCATCTCAAAGGCATCATATGGAAGAGAAATGTCACAAGACAGAGAAAGAAAATTAATTTATTTACACAAGAAAGGTGAAGGCTACAAGAAGATCAGCAAGCATTACTTATCAGTCAGAATACGTAGCAAAAAGTGGTACAAACATTTAAAAAGATTGAACTGCAACATCTCACAGAGACTCCAGTCGTCCACGGAAGTTACAAACACCTCGTCAGGAGCGTCTTCTGATGGAAGGGTAAGAAAAATCGACATGCAAGTTCACTGCAGTTATCTAAAGAAGTAGAAAGCCAAACTGGGGTGACTATTTCCCCGTGACACAATACGGCGTACCCTGCAGAGGATTGCAAGCATATGTGCCGTCCACGAAAGAAGCCTCTCTAAAGCCAAAGCACAAAAAAGCCGTAAATAGAGTTTGCCAGGGCCCATGTGACAAAGAATTGAAGACTACTGGGACTCTAAACTCTGGATTGATGAGACCAAGATAAATGTTTTTTGGAAGATGGCTTCAAAACGTATGGCACGCAAAGGTGAGGAATACAGAAGAAAAATTGTTGCATGGTGCCTACAGTGAAAACATGTGGGGCAGTGTCCTAAAGTGGGGCTGCATGAGTGCTGCTGTGTTCGGGGAGCTGCATTTCATTGATGCATCAAATGAATTCACAAATGTACTGCTCTATACTGAAAAGAAGATGCTGCCATCACTCCGTGCCTTGGTCTTCGTCACTTTTCCAACATGACAATGATCCAAAACACACATCTAAGGCCACTGTTGGATTTCTGAAGAAGAACAGGGTGAAAGTGATTCAGTGGCAAGTATGTCTCCTGATCTGAACCCCAATCGAACACTAATGGGAATCTGAAGAGACAAGTTAGCTTCATCACTCTCCGCGTCATCACAGCATCCAATCTCTAAAAGAGGGTCACTTGAAGAATGGAAAAAAGATAGATCTGGCAAAATGTTGCCACCTTGTTCATTCCATGCCTAGAAGACTTGGTGCTGTCATTAAAAATCATGGAGGAAATACAAAGTACTAGATTTAGTAGTTTTTGTTGTGGGGGTACTCCATTTTTGCATCACCCCAATTTGAGTAAACTGAAAAAATGTGTAATCTAAGTTATATATTAACCTTACTTTCATGTTATAAAGTTAAACAGATGTTATATTAAACTAGCTTGTCAACATTTTGGAAATGTTTTTTATGTTCATTGAGATATTGTTTAAAATTGTACTTTTCAAAGGGGGTGTACTCATTTACGCTGAGCACTGTAATATATATACTTTTCTATTTTAAAAAGTGTATGTGTGTGTGGAAAGCAGTTTATTATGTTTGTGCATAATTGTGTGTATATATATATATAATTTTATGCAAATTAATTATTATTATTATTCAATAATATAAAAAATCTCATTAACCTACAAAGCTTGTATCATTTGATATAACACTGAAGCTTTGCAGAAATAAAGTATTTTTGCAATTTATGCAAATACATTTGAACTTAATTATTTTTTTTTTATATTTTATTTTATTTTTATTATAAAAAAACGTAAAAACTAAAAAAAAACATTATGACCCTATAAAGCTTGTATTATTTGATACATAAAATTATTATTATACATAAATACAGCTATTTTGTTACGTTTTATGCAACGTAATAATAATAATAATTATAACATTGGTTCCCAGAAAGCTAACTAAAAGCATATCAATGCACCGTTTTTGCTGTTTCTCCAAAAACATTATTTGGTCAAATTATACTTTCAGTCCTGCATATTAATCCTTACAAATAAATCTAAATCCTCTTTTGCACCACATGCTTTAATATAAATTGCATTATAAAACTCGGTAAGATTAGGATCACAAAAGAAGCATGTATATTTTAGAAGCAGAAGTTTGCAAGGACCGCATGGTCAGCCACTCCAGCTGCTAAAGCAGTGCTAATCCTGGGGGTATTGAGGTATTAAACTCAGGAAAGCATTGTGATCTGGACTGCTGAGGATTAACACATCACATGTTCACCGGGCACAGGGAGCTGCTGATGAATGCTGCTCGGATCATATCTTTTTACGGTTACGATTGAATGTCAAGCATCTTGCCATGGCAGCCATTGGAGGTGAAATTTAGGTTTCAAAATTTTAGTTTCAATTTCATATCACAGATGAATGGAAATCAGTTGGCATGGGAAACAGTAGTGGGGTGTGTTCTGACGGCCCATTGGCAGCACATACCTGCATGGCAATTGCAGTTTAATGTAAATTATATAATATTTATTCTAGAGCTGCAATGTTGCATTGGCTGCCTTTGAAATGAACAATGGAGAAATTAGAAACCTGCATTGAACTCTAAACTTGCACTGGAACTCACTCTAGTTCTTTCTTGTAAGCTTAGTGATGAGTATTTTACTGGGTCTCCAAATACAAATTAAAGTGTCTGCCATAGTATTATCTAATTATGTTATGCTGTGTTATGTAATAATGTTACTCAACTAGTAATTTCATGTCATTATTTTCCAATTCCTCAGCTCTTCGGTAACATTTTCTTATATAGGAACAAAAATTGTTTATATCCAATAAATCATCAGTCAAATGAGTAAAGACATTTTTTTGTTATTTTTATTATATTTAAAGTAAACAAATGCAACAAAGCAATTCTTATTTCCACATCAAATCAGTCAAATTCAACATATTAAAATCGAATGAGGTCTTTAATCAGTCTTAAAGTCCAAAGTTTGTGTATCTTTCATCACGCATCTTTCTCATATGTCCTGATAGCGACCACGTCATCCATGATACATTTCTGAGAGATCAATGGAGGAATAGAGACAAGGACAAAGACGAGAGAGATTAGCAGCATGCTAACAATGGATGCAACACTGAAAAGCCTCATCAAAGCTGATGTTTTTGTAATCAAATAAAATTAAAAGGTCAAATTAATTCATCTTAATATTGTGCAGATGGCTTGTACACGTACCGCTATCATTTTGGAGTCTTGAGTCTCTCTTTCAATTTATTGTGGTCTTCCCCTCCCAGGTCTGCTTTTGAATAAGTGTGCCATCTTCAAAGCTCATGGTAGTCTGACAAGAATGAAAATAAAGGGACACATTATGCACAGACATAATAAACTACTTTCCACTATAGCCTACATATTTTATCCTTACCCTGACTTTCCTGTCATCGGCTGTTGTCTCATCAAATTCTTCATCTAATTTGAATTTGATTTCCAGTGTCTTGAAGGTAGTGACAGCTTTCATAGAGATGAATCTGCTCATCCACAGCAATCGACAGACTGGGTTTTGCTAGGTTAGCCATTGCCTAGAAGCAAAACCAGCACCTGTGTACAAATACAAAAAGTTTGCCTGACATACAGCTTTTGCTTACATTACAGATAATGGCATTACTGGTTTACAACAGGGTGAACTAAAAGCTGCCTCCTGACAAAAGAAGTATACATAATATCAATGTATCTTACCTACAGCCTTCATGTATTCATCAAAATGGTCACTTGAAGTCATTTTCCATTTACCAACGAACTGCTCAACCATTGTTATTTCTATGTTCAGTATTGAATTAAAAAAGGAAATAACTGGAGGATTATTTTTGGTGGTGTATATAAAGTGTTTCAGAGGCTCAGACCAGAACAGAGGGAGATTTAAAGAGTGCACGGGTAAGAATCTCGGCTCTCTGACCAATCAGTCAAACTGCTGTGATATTTGAGAACGTGATTGGTTAAAAGCTTTTGAAAGGCCTGGTTTTTGATAGATCGATATTTGAATATTAGATTAGGTAAAAAGTCAAACCATATCAAATAAAGTTATTGATAAATATAGTAAAATGGCGATTGTGCAAATAATAATAACAATACGTTTAACTTGACTCGTTAAACACGAGTTGAGTTTTGAGGGACGTCCATCAGTCTAGTCTAGTTGTTATTGATGGTTATTAACACTGAATGTATTGTTTGAATCTGCACTTAATCAGTCCATATATTGCTAGAAAATTTATTTAAGCATAGCAAACCCACGGTAGTTGGACTGTTGAACGTATATTTACGCTTTTTTCTTCTCACAATCCAAGTTTAGTGCAGAACAGAAACGGCGCCATCTGCTGATTATTAATAGTAAAGCAAATCTACAATATACGGAATATTCAGCAGCGTTTTATAGTCCCTGACATTAAAGAGCATAATACTCAGACATAAGGGCCATTAGTTTCTGTTTTTATTCACTTAGGATCAAAGCTGTAGATGATTACACTGACATAATGTTCATATTTGGTATTTAGTCCTGTCCCTGCCATCACAAGTAACAGCTATACAATAATCAACAGCAATCTTCAGTCATAACTCACAATCATATAATCAATCTGAGAAATGGCTACTCTCAAATTGTATAATCAAATGAATACAGCCATTTTACTGTATAATGTTACAATACAAATTTTTGATTAAAGAGCTTAATTCACTATATCTTTTCTGTGCTTTTGTAGGAATAACTGAATTATTATTTATCTTCCCAACATCTAAAGAACAACATCTCTCAGCTGTAATGCAAATGTTTAGATTCTGTAATTTAAATAAATATCCATAAATTAATATATATTTAAATAGCCTTCTTATAAATATACCTTCAAATTGGAATTCAAATTCCTTCTGAGTCTTAGGCTATTTTAGGTATTATTATATTTTGATACCAATGATTAATTTAATTACATGACTCCATGAATTTTTATTTGTCTCCAAGACAACTATGCAAGTCTGGTGATTATATAAAGACAACTGAAGTGATTAGAATCCATTTAACACGTTTATTGATTCTCGCACCGGATTTGATAAGCATATGAAGAGTTCATTTGCAAAAAAAACGATAACAAAATTTTCACAAGTCATGTTTTTTTCATTGTGCATTCCAATTAATCTCAATCAAACTGCAGCTGGGATATTCTGACTAGGTAAAAAATTACAAAAATACTAGCTAACTAACAACAAAAACATGATGACAATAAAAAAACATGATTTTTGAAAATTTGATAAAGCAGAGTTATCTGTTTTTGCAAATAAACTCTTCATATGGTGTCATGATTGCTTTGTACTCATTAATGATCTCATTTTTATTTGCCTTTCATGGTGAACCTAAACATGACATGTTATGTTTGGAGCGCAGGTGTTGGCGTATGGAGCTCAGTGGCAATTATTAATTCATTAAACTCAGACATTGCTTTCCCTTAATTAGTCTCATAAACACTGTTATTCAGTCTCTGACCTAACAGATTACTCCATTTAATAATTAATTACAAGCAAACGTGGCTGTCTTTTGTATTGTAAATAGTCCTTAAAAAGGTGTTAGCATGTGCAGCGAATAAGATTTGCAAGTGCTTATGTCTGTGTGACGAGTTAATTTACTCCCTTCACAAACAATATGTAGTGCAGCACATAAAAACAGCACAGACTTTAGGGGATCCCAGTGGAGTATATATATATAGAACATATATATATAATTATGTGGTAAGCTGCGACCTAAAATACAGAAAGAACCATACTTGAGTAGGCCTATATATACAATATAGCACAAGGGTCTTTGAGTGCAAATATGTGCACTGAATGGAACAATAATTAGTTTAAAGTGTCTGTAGAGAGGGGAAATAGCATAAAAGAGCAATAAGAGGCTTCTTGCAGAGGCTGGTTATTTTATTGCTTGTTCTGCTGCACTAGCAGAGCTGAATCAATTACTGCCTACAATGTATTTTCCCACGGGCTGGAAGCTGCTGAGACAGCTGCTGCAGTTAGAATCAGTGCGGACGGTGTGACAGAAAAAAGAGAACATTCCCATCAAGGTTATTATTTATTTATTTATTTATTTTCCCCACTAAAATGTGGCATAATTAAAAATAAGTATTATTATTTCATAAAAAATAAATATATAAAATAAGAAAATAAAAAGATTATTTGCCAGCATGGCTTGGGATAGAAATTACAAAGCTAAAGGTAAAGATAAAATATTTGATATATATTTTATTATTATATTACATTATTAAACAAATTGAATCAAATTAAATAAAACATGTTATATAGATAGACAGATGGATGGATGATATATAGATATGGACAATGGATGGATGGGATGGATGGTGGATGGATGGATGGATGGATGATAGATGGATAGATGGATGGATGGATGGATAGATAGGATGGATGGATGGATGGATGGATGGATGGATGGATGGATGGATGGATAAAACAATAGAACACGATGGATGGATGGATGGATAGATAGGATAGATATAGATGATGATAAATAGAGATAGATAAGATGATAGATAGATGGATAGATAGATAGAATAGATAGATAGATATAGATAGATAGATTTTTTAAAGATAGAGTGCTTGATAGATAGATAGATAGATAGATAGATGAGAATAGATAGGATAGATAGATAGATAGATAGATAGATAGATAGATAGATAGAGATAGATAGATAGATAGGATAGATAGATAGATTGTCCTTAGATAGATAGATAGATAGATAGATAGATAGATAGATAGATAGATAGATAGATAGATAGATAGATAGATAGATAGATAGATAGATAGATAGATAGATAGATAGATAGATAGATAGATAGATAGATAGATAGATAGATAAGATAGATTGAGAATAGATAGATTTGAGTGGGTGATTTGGAATTAATTTCTTTACTTTACACCATCTGTACGCAATATAAATGAATAGTCTTAACTTTTAATACCAAGCATAGTTTGTTGAAACGTGTATGTATGTATATATATATACACACACACACACACACTCACTGACCACTTTATTAGGTACACCTTGCTAGTACCGGGTTGGACCTACTTTTGCCTTCAGAACTGTATTAATTCCTTCGTGGCATAGATTCAACAAGGTGTTGAAACATTACTCAGAGATTTTGGTCCATATTGACATGATAGCATCACGCAGTTGCTGCAGATTTGTCGGCTGCACATCCATGATGTGAATCTCCCGTTACCCATCCCAAAGGTGCTCTATTGGATTGAGATCTGGTGACTGTGGAGGCCATTTGACTAAAGTGAACTCATTGTCATGTTCAAGAAACCAGTCTGAGATGATTCAGAAGATGGGTACACTGTAGTCATAAAGGGATGAACATGGTCAGCAACAATACTCAGGTAGGCTGTGGCGTTTAAACAATGCTCAATTGGTACTAAGGGGCCCAAAGTGTGCCAAGAAAATATCCCCCACACCATTACACCACCACCACCAGCCTGAACCGTTGAGACAAGGCAGGATGGATCCATGCTTTCATGTTCTTTACTCCAAATTCTGACCCTACCATCTGAATGTCGCAGCAGAAATCAAGACGCATCAGACCAGGCAACGTTTTTCCAATCTTCTATTGTCCAATTTTGCTGAGCCTGTGTGAATTGTAGCCTCCGTTTCCTGTTCTTAGCTGACAGGAGCGGCACCCGGTGTGGTCTTCTGCTGCTGTAGCCCATCTGCTTCAGGGTTCGAAGTGTTGTGCGTTCAGAGATGGTATTCTGCATACCTTGGTTGTAACGAGTGATTATTTGAGTTACTGTTGCCTTTCTATCATCTCTAACCAGTCTGTCCATTCTCCTCTGACATCATAAACAAGAATTTTCGTCCACACAACTGCCGCTCACTGGATATTTTCTCTTTTTCGGACCATTCTCTGTAAACCCTAGAGATTGGTTGTGCATGAAAATCCCAGTAGATCAGCAGTTTTTGAAATACTCAGACCAGCCCGTCTGGCACCAACAACCATTCCACGTTCAAAGTCACTTAAATCCCCTTTCTTCCCCATTCTGATGCTCGGTTTGAACTTCAGCAAGTCGTCTTCACCACATCTAGATGCCTAAATGCATTGAGTTGCTGCCATGTGATTGGCTGATTAGCAATTTGTGTTACCAAGCAATTGAACAAGTGTACCTAATAAAAATAAAAGTGGCTGGTGGGTGCATATATATGTATATATATATATATTCTTGTGTGTAAAATCAAATGTTTGAAAGGAAAATAAAATAAATGTTACATCACCATAACACCCAAATAATTAAATGAAACAATTAATTTAGCAGAAGAAATTATGTTCTTACACATTATGTTCTCGAGCATATTATATTAATAAGCTTAGCCTATGTGTTATAATAGTTTCACTGTCATCTGCTGGTGAAGCGTTGTATTAACAGAAGCTTCATAAAAAGCAAACAACACAGTATACCATGTTCACAGAACCCCAAACCTTTATTTTCACCAAAGTTTGCACACACAGAAATGAGAGGGGGGAAAAAGACCATTTTGGCAGCCGAAGACACTTCAAGCATATTTATAGAGACGACAGTGATTTAAAAAACAAATCCAAATAAAATCATAATCATTCAGTGCATATTCCACCTCACTTCACTTTCAGAGAGAAAGGACACAAATGCTCGGTCAACCTAACGTGGACACACACACACACTCACTCCCATCGCACGAAAATCAACCAAGCAGAAAATAGTCACATGTCAAAGGCTGTAGTTGGGAGTATATGAGGATACATTCAGCTGGTAAAGATGTTACCTATTTAATCAAGCCAGACAGATGCCAGAACATTCAGAGATATACGACTCCCTTAATTACACCGCTGCACTAATGAAGATGTCTACTCCTGCTAGAGACGGATGACAAACACCAGCCTTGAGTGCCGGAGGCCTGAATCGATGTCGAGGAACGGGGCAGGTCAACGAAAAGAAAACCTCGCTCATAGGGAGCAACAGGATAAGAACCGGCTGGTTATTTTGTCCTTTTCTTTTGTAATATAACGCAGGCTATGTCAAGCTGTCTAGACTCTCGTCCAAAGGGTCCAGAAAGGGTGCAGTGTTTCCAAACATCAGCCAACAAAAGAGTACGTTTGCAGAGATCGACATGCAGATGTGCGTAACATTTCAAGAGAGTGATATTTCATTTTATGTAAGATAATAAGCAAAGAAACTAAAAATACATTTTGCTTACAAATGAAACACTATTAACATGTTATTATTTGTTTCAGTACTCATATTTCAAGCTATTTATTCAGGAAAATGTTTTGATCATGCTGGATATAAACGTAAGTGCACTATATATTCATGAGTCTGGGTAGGTTTGCGTTTTAAAATGGAAATCTGGGGCCCGAGCACTGAAGCTTTTTGCATTCGTCACAATTACACCAAACTTCACATCATTTAACACTGCAAACGTAAGCGGGCGGCTTACTCACAACATCAAAAACCTTTCACATGATCAAACCGGACGTGCCTCAACCAAAACAACTGAGAAATCGACAAATAATAATGAAAGAATCAACATAATGTAGCGTGGAGATTTGATACATTTGATTTGCTATCATTCAATCTGATAGACAGAAAGATAGAGAGAAAGAAAGAGAGAGAGATAAAAATATGTATTTACAAAATAATACTTGTGTCTTCCCATTACTCTATGAAATCAAGCAAGACCGTTCAAACAGTATACGAGTGTGATACTAGTTGTTCTGACTGGTGTTTACCAGTGGTTGTGTGTGAGTGTGTGTGTGTGTGTGTGTGAGCCGGATAGGATGACGGGTTGGCTGATGAAGGGTATGAGGAGGAGGAGGAGGATAACTTCACGCTATTAGTTCTTCCCTCAGCTCCTTGTTCCTGCGGACAACTGCAGCATGTCGCTCCTGACAGGGTCAAAACAAACATAGTATCACTGATTCTGATTATTCATTTGACACTGGCTTAAGTTGCACGGGTATATTTGTAGCAGTAGGCAAAAATACATGGGTCAAAATTATAGATTTTTCTTTTATGCCAAAAATCATTAATCATCAAGTAAAGATCATGTTCCATGAAGATATTTTGTAAATTTCCTACTGTAAATATATCAAAATGTAATTTTTGATTAGTAATATGCATTGCTAAGGACGTCATTTGGACAACTTTAAAGGCGAATTTTCTCAATATGTAGATTTCTTTGCACCCTCAGATTCCAGATTTTCAAATAGCTGTATCTCAGACAATTATTATCCTACCCTAACAAACTATATATATATATAATGGAAAGCTTAAATCTCAGATTCAGCCTCTTATGACTGGTTTTGTGGTCCAAGGTCACATATTTAAAAATAATTACTACCTACTCAAGTAACTAACTAATGGTGTTTCATTATTTAATGAATCACTCGATTCAGTGACCTATTCATAAAGACGGTCACATGCTTTGTTCCTGAATGAATCAGCTGTTCGAACGAATCAGTCGACTGAATGACTCACACGTTAAGACAGAGACTTGACGCCACCTAATGGAGGTTTTAGTATCATATTTAGAGTATCATTTCACATTTGTTTCACAATTAAAAAATAAAACCATTAATTTTTTTTCAATGCCGAATCAAAGTACTGTATTTATTTCTAAAGTTATTTTTGTCATGTTTACTTAACACTTTTATCGATTGACTTATAAATAACATTAATTAATTGATACCATGTAATTGGATTAAAAAAATGGGTCCCACTTTATATATTTATTAGGTGGCCTTAACTACTACGTACTTACATTTAAATTAATAATTTGGTACAATGCACGTTTTGTTTACATACATGTTTTTACGTTGTACATATATTTGAAAAATACCTGTTGACCCATCCATTCACAATTCAATATGAACACAATAAGTACATTGTACTTTTTATGTAAGTAAATAGTAGTTAAGGCCACTTAATATAAAGTGGGACCAAAAATTGTAATTGCTTGACAGCTCTAATATATGCAATAATGTTTCTAAAAAGTTAAATGCAAAAAAGAAATATTAAATAATAATTACATTTGATAAATAATGCAAAATGTATCTATATTTGCAATATATATGAAATTATCTAATAAATGAAATCATTAACTAAATAGTTATATAATCATTTAAAAAAAAATGACTCAATGTTTGTTTCAATAATTTTTTAATAAATATAAATATTATAAAAAGTGTTTTGCTCACCTTCTCATGCAGGCGTTCCATCATGGCTGCCAGTTGGGCCTCACGGTTTTCCTTGATCTGCTCCATCTTCAGAATGAGCTTTTCCTCTGCCATCTTGCTGAAGTTGCTGTTGTCCTCCATGGCTTTGAGCAGCACATCCCTCTCGTGCTCACGTTTCTCAGCCAGAGCTTTGAGCACCTGAGCTTCCTGGGACTGTTGAGGAAGGTCATTATATTCATGAGCATTCAAACACATGGGCATGAAAGGGCATATAGCTCCTCAAGGTTAAATGGATTCTAATGCGGTTGACCAGTATTTATTGATTCATGTGCATTTGTCTGTGGTAATACAATTGTAAGCTGTATGGTTACAGCTATTAAGCTTTGATGCATTCAGTCCCACTGACCCTCCTGCGGTTGTCAGCAGCCTCCAGCTTCTTCTGGATGTCCTCCAGTGACATATCCCTCTTCTTTGGAGGAGAGGTGATGCTGTGGGCTACTTCTGACACCGGTGAGGGTGGTTTCAGAATCACCTCGAAGGCCTGGCCGGAGGCCCTTTTGTTTATTGGCTTTACTTCCATATCTACAAGACAACAAGCAATGTTAAATTACCTTGTTTAATAAAATGCTTTATATGAAATAATTATGGCATAAAAGTCATAGTTACTAGAAAAAAATTAGATACTAAGTAATAATAATGAGAAAAGGTCTAAATAATGACATACTGATGACAAGTCATAATTATATGACTTCGTATGCCATTATTATGACATCATTTCAACTTGCTGCATAATCTTATCTTAATTTCAACTTGCTCTTTATGCATTTTGGTTTATTTTATCTTACTGTTTACAGATCATATTTATTTCTTTGGCAAAAATTGGCAAAAACAAATGTTTCTGAACAGCATAATTAATCAAGATTCTGATTTATAGGAAATTATCATCATTTAAAAGTTTTGCATTATTGTCATAAAAATTTTTTTAAAATTTTGTAAAAATTATTATGACATACTTTGTGTGGCAAAAATTGGGCTTTTATATTCATTGTTTTCATAAAATTGAACACATAATTAATGTTTGGAATCATTTAGAGATGTCATAATTTTTAAGTTATTATTATGACTTTTCATGTCGTAATAGCAACTTTATCTCATAATTATGACTTAGTATGTTATATTTTTTACTTTAATTATTAATTATTATTTCACTATTTAACATTTTTGTCATAATTTGCTTTTTTATCAGTTTTGACTTTTTGTCATAATTATGATTTATTAAAGCATTATAATTTTTTTCTTATGTAGCAGAACTGGGCTTCCAAAATCACTCATGTTTTAAGCATTCTTTTGTTTAAGCCCTATTTATTAATATTTGTTATATAAAACTGTTATATTAATTTAATGTATTATGTAACATTATATTAATTAGTTAAATATCAGTTACAGCACCTATAGTTTTCTACTGCTTCAAACCAAACTGCTTTTTCTCTCACTTACCGTCAAACTCACAGACAAGGTTGTTGCGTGTCTGTGGGCTGAAGCAGGAGCAAATGAGCGAGAGCATGGACAGCTCCTTCATCTTCTCCTTGTATGCTGGAACAACACATAATTGGCCCCTTGTTAGTCGTACACACATCCACTACTCGAGCACAAATGTGCTGAAGTTTACAGGTCAGAGCACATTGCCCGGTCTCTACAGCTCTTCAGAGGATTCAACTGGGGCCTATAACATACCCTCCACTTCAGTTCATACTCTTCATCTAAATGTCTGTCTCTATGATGCTTCAACTGAGTGGTTGATCAATTCTGCTACTTTAGCAACATTAGCTCATTTTTGAAAGGCTATGATTATCATTACAGCTGTGAACAATGAAAAAAAAATATTTAAATAGTTGAGTAGAAGCAAGAATTAAGTGCACGAGATTAACATTTCCCAATTTCCCAACACTATACACTGGAAACAAAAGTTGTAGAATTTAGTTTGAAGCTATTTTTACTCAGAACATGCTATTAAATTTAACACAAATGGAATTTTAAAGCTGAAAGACTGAAATACTAGTTTCTTGTAAAACATACTCCAAATCTTTTACTTCCAACTTTGAAAAATAATTTTTACTGTGCATTTTTTTTCCCTCGGTGGATGACAAATTAAATGCATAACATAATAAACCAGCTGGAATACAGCTAGGCAAATCCCTGGATAACTCATATTAGCATAAAAAACTGGCACAAATGGAGTCTGCGGAGAGACTTTTCTACATTCAAACAAATGGAGCTTGTAGACTCATGAAAAATGCAGGAGGCACACTAATGACACTTCCCATTTCCTGCCTTCTGTAGCGTTTTACAGATTACAAGCACATCTAACAGCCCATTAGCTAAAAAAATTACCATCAGACCATGCAACACTAAACAAGTGTAACTATTTTTTTTTTATTATGCAAGTATGAAAGTCATCAATTAGTTATATGCTAAGATGAGACAAATCCCATACTTCCAATGTTCAAATCACACACAGGAACCTTTTTCTTGCCAGGGTCACCTACTGGTGTCCACACAGTGTCAATACTTGTGTGTCCCGTGCTGCAAAGGCCACCATGTGCAGCATCCCACTGCTGCAGGGCTGGCCGGTCTCCCAGTCTGCGTCCGTTTGGCCTCCTGCAACTCCTCTGCTGTTCTTATCAATATCAACAACCAGGCCCGCAGCTCGGGAGCCTTACACTGATCAATAAACCCTGACAGAACAAGCCCACGATAGATTCTGAAAAATGACTTTACAGCTTCAGTAATTTTGCAGGCTACTCAGAGTCTGAAAAAAACACCCAGTGAAATCTGCCCATGCCATCTGGTTATGAAATGACTCCACAACAAAATAAAGGTGGGTTTCACTATGGGGGGAACCAGAATAGATCAGAAATTATATTCCTAATCCATTTTAAATGACTCAAAGCACAATGTTTTATTGATATTGTTATATTAAAACAGTAGCTATGCACGTAATGAATGAGCTAGGCCTGTGTGTTGTATCTCACACGAGCCTTAATAATAGGTTTCTGAATGCATAAAAAGGTTAATTAAAAATAAAATGGAGGGTGAATAATAATCTGTAATCTTGGTATCCGTGATGCCAGCACTCAGACTTCGTGTATATAAAACAAGGACGATGACATCCTCAACAAAAAGCTGCTCTAATGGTCTAATTTTGACATATAAAGCAAGAACCGCTGGTTAAATATGAGTTTTTGAGGGAAATGCTCCATGTGGAGGTATTCGTGTTGGTTTTATGTCTAGATTGTCTGGGCTGTGTTTCTTGGGTGCGGTCTTTCTGCATTATGATGTGAGGCGGCAGAAGCAGGTGCGCCATCGCCAATCATCATCATACATACATGTTACTACTGAGAATCTTTCCTATAATATTTATCATAATTCATAATACGAATGACATTCGCTTCGTTTAGGCTATAAAGTATATTAATAGGAAAAACCGCGAAATCTAACGTTACCATCGTAGAGTGCCTCCAATAACGCATTTTCTAGTCGTACTTGTGTATATATAGCCTACTCCACGCACAAATAGGCTATTAATAATGTAAGAAACATTTTAATACAGCATTGTATATATTCTGTAAGCATCATACATCTTGACATGGTACAGGCTGAAACGCTAGTCTCAGTCTCCATTAACGCGTTTACAAATGCAACAATGGATTAAGATGACAAGTGCAAAAATGCGCAGCACCTACCGATAGCTGTTTTGGCCATGGTGTCTCTTCTTGAATCCGTATTAATTTCCACAATGGTCGAGGTTTGTGCCAGTGGCGTTGAGAGCGGATGATGCTTAAGGCACTGAGTCAGCAGAGCACAATGAGGAGCGCGGAGGGTTGTGAGGAATGGGAGCGGCTGATTTATGATCCAGTCCGCGCAACAGCAGATTGGCCACCGGCAGCACTTCACTTCACTGACGTGTGGAGAAAAGGAAGGAAGGGCGAAAAAATGTGTCTTGCATCTAATCTTAACGTCGTATGTGGATTTAAATACGTAAGGTATATGTGTTTGCATTGGTTTTATTAACAATACCTGGAATTTCCTACGAATATGGTACAAAATAGATCCTATTTTTTTTTATAATTCCAACAAATGAGCAGAGAAATTATGTTTGATTTTCTGAAAATGCTCGAGAGAGGTCCTCGAGAGGTCAAACTACACGCACATGATCTGTTTAATATACTAATTAGTTGCAATTTTTACAACCCTGTTGCCATTTCTTGCCATTATGATGTGCCATTTTGTAATTTTACAGTCTTAAATAAACATTAAATAGACAATTTGTCATTAAACACACTATGCCAGAATGGTAATATGGTTGCAGATTTAAAGGGATAGTTCACCCAAAAAATTATTTACTCACCATCAAGTTGTTCCAGTATGAGTTTCTTTCTTCTGTTGAGCAAAAAAAGAAGAAGATATTTTGGAGAATGTTGGTAGCCGAACAGTTGATGGTAGCCCGAACTAGTTGGCTATCATCAACTTGATTTATTTTACTTATTATTAATAGGCTGTTACTGACTGTGTGGACAAGCCACTTCGGGACCAAATGTTGGTTTAAAGTGACGTGACATACGACCAAGTATGGTGACCCATACTCTGAATTTTTGCACTGCATTTAACCCATCCAAGGTGCACACACACAGCAGTGAACACACACCCGGAGCAGTGGGCAGCCATTTATGCTGCGGCGCCCTGGGAGCAGTTGGGGGTTCAGTGCCTTGCTCAAGGGCACCTCAGTCGTGGTATTGCGGGTGGAGAGAGCGCTGTCACCCCCACCCCACCCACAATTCCTGCCAGCCCGAGACTCGTGGCAACCTTTGGATTACGAGTCCGACTCTCTAACCATTGTCCCACAAGAGAGATATGTTAAGCATTAACAGGCTTGAATAGTTTAGATTGGTAAATGCAATCAATCAGTATTACAATTTGTGTAAAAACTGAGATGGAGGAATGGATTATTTACTTGTGTTTGTACAAACGACCAAATTATGTATTTATTTGACAAAGGTCTTTGGACCGAAACATTGCTATTTTAAAACAAATTTGAATAACAGTGTGCAGATCTTTTTTCCACTTTATTTATTTGAATGTCACAATTTTAAGGAATGTTACATTTTTGTAATTGGAAAATCATGCAGCAACAGGAAATATATTACAATTATTAAACACAATCATGAATATCAAAACCACCATTCAATTTAAAAACAAAAAAAGTAAGCAGCAAAATTTGTCACATGAATACTAACATAAATGCTGTCGAGGCAACTCAGTAGGCTTTGAGACTCAGCCAGAAGTTTCTATTAAAGAAAATGAAAACGTACTCACCTTCAAGATGAGTTTGTTTCTTAATGTGAATAGATTTGGAGAAATCTAGCATTGCACCACTAATGGACCCGCTGCAGTGAATGGGTGCCGTCAGTTTGAGAGTCCAAACAGCTTATAAAAACATCACAATAAACCACAAGTAATCCTCCTGACTCCTGTCCATTACTAAATGTCTTGTGAAATGAAAAGCTTTGTGTTTGTAAGAAACAAATCATTAAGGCGTTTCACTTTAAGGTCAAAATACCAGTTCATAATTCCTAACTTTCCCCCGGTGGATAAACAAATATTTGTTTAGAACTGTTTTTCTCACCGCTTGCAAAACGGTGCTTGATCGGTGCATATTTCTCTCCTGATTCAAGACAAGATTACTTTTTTCTGGAGAAAGAAATGCTATGGATAGAGGACTCCTATTTTAGCCGAAAGCAACAGTTTGAGGTTAAAAACGTCTTAATAGATTTGTTTATCACACTTGTGGATAAATTTCATTACTTGGGGATTATTGTGATGTTTTTATCAGTTTTCTGGACTCTCATTCTAACAAAGCCCATTCACTCTAGACTAGAGGATCCATTGGCGAGCAAATGATGTAATGTTACATTTCTCCAAATGTTCAAATGAAGAAACAAACTCATCTCCATCTTGGATGGCATAAGGTTGAATACATTTTCATTAAAATTCCCATTTTGGGGTGAATTATTCCTTTGATATTCTTTATAACATCGGCTTATTATAATAGTCTAATGTTCTTGACAGACTTTGATATTGATATACTAATGTTGACACATTTTAAACACTTTTTACACAGTATGTTTTGCATTTATTTAAGACTGAAATTGAACTTCATACAACATTCATTTATAAAATTATATCACCTTTGTGTTTTATTTTTCAGAATGTTGTAAAACAAAACATTCAGTTACAGGAATAAAATTATACTTTCCATGTTAAACATCAAACTTAGGGAGAAATATTATGTAATACTTAATTAAATTAAGACATTTGTGAACATTACAGTACAACTTTACAAACAAATTGTTTGTAACGTAGACCAGAGGTTTACCTTTTTTGAAAATGCTCTCTGGACCCTTTTAACATAACTAGTGATAAAACCGCTTAGTTGTCTCTCTTTTTTATAACAGCTTTCCCTTTTACACAACTACTTCATCAGGAGTAGTTTTAATACAGTGCCTTTTAAAACAATAATAAATATCTGGATATCTCTCATTTACGACAAATCAAATCGTCTAGAACATAATGTGCTTGATACCAATTTAAAACAAGGAAATTAAGGTATTACATTCAAGGAATGAGTTTGCATGAGCATGCTAGTAAGTGCAGTATTAAACAGTAGAAAAATGCAAAGGTATTTCTGTTATCTTGGTCACATTTGGCAAACGTATAAGAGCTGCTTTGCTATACAGTATATATAAAAAAAAATCATTGTCCTGTTCAAAACTTCACCACATTTTTTCCTACCTTCACCTGAGACTGTTCTCAAAGTTTTATTGAAGAGCTTTCAAACTAACTAGCTTTTCTTAGAGGTATTCAGCTTCTTTTTGATGTAATGTCCAACCAAGACCTGGGGTCTTTGCTTGTAGATGTCCAGGACGTCATGAGAGCTGGTCAGCTGGTCTCCTTTCAGTCTGTCCAGCAGTGCTACACACACAACCGCAGCTGAAGTAACAGGAACAAATTCTTCAATATTATCACATAACCTTAACCCATCAGCACGTTTAATGTGTGACAAGAGGTAAAAAAATCACTCTGCTGAAACAAACTGCAATAAAAGATCGTAAACGTCTAGCACCCATTACCAGTGCATAAAAGCTTTTCAGTATTAACCGACACAACCAATGAAATATCACAATCTTGCACAAGTATTACTCATTAACTGAAAGAAATGGTGTATTAAAATGACAGACCTCGAAGATTGCTCAGTTTGCACATGGCCGCAAACACCAATGACTCCATTTCAATGTTACGAACTCCAGCGGCATAGGCTTCGGCAAGATAGCTCTGTTTATCTTCTTCGCTGTATGAGCAGAAAGCCCCATCCAGCCGAGCTTGACCTTTACCAAGACAGAGCATTCAAATGCAGCAAACCCCAACCATGCAAAAAAAAACTGACTTTGCAGTTATACAATTTGAAAATATGTATACCTTCATAGAAGTCAAGGGTGCACATTGTGTTACCGATGACAGTCTCAAACTCTGCAAGGTCATTGCCACACTGAAGCAGCTCCTCTGCAAGTTCCCCATCCAGTTCTGTGCTCCTGACCACTGGTTTACCCAGGGTGATCTGCTCAAGACGAGGCTGGAACACAGAATCCACTGACTGTTTGGTAACCACCACAGTCCCTGGCTTTAATCCTGACAAAAGACAGACAGAAAAAACAGCTCAGTCAGAAAACAAATAGTCAGGAAATGATTCACCCATGGTTTACAACATCAGGATAAGGTTGGGGCTGATTTTGAAAGCATGGAAACACCCTTTTGATTGAGCAGTTCAATGGTGAGAGCAGTGTACCTATTCCACCTGACGTTCCAATGCGTATTACGATGACATCAGTGCAGCGGGCATGATAGAGGAGCTTGATAAGCTCATGTAACATTATAGAGATAGATGGGATGCCCATGCCATGCTAGAACACAAGGACAATTCAATGTTAACATTCAGACAAACTTTACTTGCAATGATGCATTTAAAATACAAAGGCACTGCAATTAAAGGTGTTTGATAGCCACTGATACACAAAAATGCTACACTGTTCAAAAGTTTGAGGTCAGTAAGATTTATGCAATCAAAAATACAGTTAAAACAGTAAACAGTCTTCTACTGACCAAAAATTTCTGAATGGAAGTGTACATGTGAATGAGTTTGAGTTCACTCACGCTGACAGACAGCACAGGTCCAATTTTGTACATGGCATAGCGATCGGTTCCCGCACATATATTTGGGTATTCAGTATTAGGCTCTGATAGCCCAAGCTCTTTGGCAATGTATTCAATGAAAGACTTCATCCTCCATGGACTTCCTCCTACACACACAAACTGAGACCAAATGTACAACCAAGTGAGTTAGACAGACCTGGATCATTCTAAAGGAGTAAGATTTTGGTATGGAAAAGAACTGAAGTTTACTTTGACATCTCCAAACATGGCTGGTAAGTCATGAGTGGATGTTCCCAGGTTAAAATGGTAAAGGATGTCATCTGTCATGGAGTCTAAATGAGGATTATTCACATATATGGACCTATACAGGGAAAATATAAGTTGAGCAGTTATATAAAACAGGACAGCTGCTGGTTATTGTTCCTACTTCCTACTGTTAGGAGAACTGTTTAAAGTAACACTTTAACCACACAACATAACGTAATAACAGTCAGGACTAGGTAACTCAGGGGTCGTGAGAAGGGCACTGAGAGGAACATGATTTCCGTTTTGTAGCGCTTCTCATAGAACTTAGGGCTGTTTGAATCCGGAATTTTTGGAATCGAGTCCGATTCAGATTCCTGGTTCTAAAATAGATGGGATTCGATTCCAAGAAACGATTCCTCACTGTTGTTTTTGATTCTTGTTTTTTTAGATCGAAGGAACCTAATCTCGCCATGACTGCAGGGTATACAAGTCGTAGAAAGTATCCTTCTCATAATATGAAGATCTATTTGTAAAATAAATCTATAGCTCTGGGGTTTCCCGAAAAATGACGTAACTCGCTGATTAACCACCATAGTAGTGACGTGAAAGTGACGTGACATACAGCCAAGTATGGTGACCCATACTCGGAATTCGTGCTCTGCATATACCCATTCAAAGTGCACACACACCGCAGTGAACACACACACACACAGTGAACACACACACACACAGTGAACACACACCTTGAACAGTGTGCAGCTATTTATGCTGCGGCGGAGCAGTTGGGGGTTCGGTGCCTTGCTCAAGGGCACCTCAGTCAGGGTATAGAGGGTGGAAGAGAGTGCTGTACATTCACTCCCCCCACCTACAATTCCTGCCGGCCTGAGACTCGAACTTGCAACCTTTGAATTACGAGTCCGCCTCTCTAACCATTAGGCCACGACTTCCCCCCTTTAGTACAATGCATCGTTTTAGAAACGAACTAGCTAATCACTACTGTTTCCCGAACACGGTCGCATCTCCGTCGTTTGAACCACGTTAGTTCAACAACATAGGACCATTAGTAATGCGTGTGGTGGAGGAATAACTTATGCTATTTAACTGATTAGAGGTCTCTAAAATGCTACTGTATTGAACATGGCACCTACTGACTAATTTACTTTTTTTATTCCCTGTCATTTTGCTTTATTTAATGTTTGATTCATCGCATGTTCCCTCTTATGTCATACTCCAGGGTTCCCTTTGGCATGTATGCACATGCGCACTCTTCAAAAACACTGCTTACAATGGACGCGCAAAAATACATAATTAAAATGCATTTTCTATTTAGATCGAATGGAAGATACAGATAGTACTGCATGTTAGCTTCCTTGTTGTGCCTAAGAGCAATTTATTTAAGCCTATATATCTTACTAACAAGGTTTCTAACCACAGGTGGTCGAGAGCTGCAGTTCAAACCACGTAAGTTTGTGACGCTGATTGCGAACATTCGTTTGAACTATGGTTTCGGGAAAGACCGAAATGTTGAAATATATGCTGACAAAGACGGAACTTGCGACCATAGTTGGCTAACGATGCTTTTGGGAAACGCACCACAGATTGAGATAGTCTGCTTTGCCTGTGAAATTAGTCATAGCTCACTGCTCAGCAGGGACATGCATTTATCGCATGAATTGAACAAGACATGAATTGTCTAAAATAAATGTGCACAGTTCTGCATAATGATAAAGTTTACTTTGACTGTATGCTTTGCACAGAATTAACAAACTCTACATTGAAACTAAATAACTATAACATTAGCAATAACACTGATAGACTTTTCTTTTAGAATTATCATTGGCTGATAGAAAAAAATAAATAGTATTTTAGATGGAAATAAGATCAAGACCCACGATCACACATGATCTATTCTGTGTGCAGCGCTCAAAATTGTGGAATCATATGCCAGTTCACCATAAAATGAAACCTCCTGAATAATTTTTTTTGGTAAAATCGCATCCGGAAAGAACCTTTTCGTGGAAACGAAACAGACTTTAATCACTTTTAGCGAGCATGAAGTGAAGGGTAATACAAATATAAAAATGAAATAGATCTTTTATATATATAAAATAATGATCTTTTATCACACAGCTCTCTTAATTACGGCTTTTATCGAGGATGAGGGATGCGCATGGTGCTTCTCAAATGGAAGGCTGCATCCTCAAATTCTGATGATCTCAGTACCGACTCGTTTTCTTTCAGTTTATTTTCGTGAATTTAAAAGTGTACAGCCTTTGTAGGATGCAGCCTTCCGTTTGAGAGGCACCAATAGCAGGTGGGTAGTAACGAGTTACATTTACTTCGTTACATTTACTTGAGTAATTTTTTTGGGTAACTAATACTTTTTGAGTATATTTAAAGATGGGTACTTTTACTCAAGTACATTTTTAGTAAAAAAAACGGTACTTTTACTTCGTTACTGTGGGCAACGCTCCTCTCGTTACTTTAAAAGTTAAAGTTAATACAAGTTAAAAGTGCTTCAATTTATTCCAAAAGTGCCGTCTACTTTTTCTCTGGGCAATGAGCGATGACCATTCACGAATGATTCATTCTTTTGAGGCAATTCTGTTCAAAGGCTTGATCAAACCAGTCGGCAAACCAGTGAATCGGTTCGTGAATCAGTTTGAATGATTCGTTTAGTTTGAATGATTCGTTCAGTTCCTTGCTGCACGCACGCGCTGAGTCATCTGAAGCAGTTCTCACTTTCTTGTAACAGAAAGTTTAAGAACATCAAGAGCAGCGGCGCGCGACCTGTTCCAGGAGGAATGCCTTTGCCTAGACACACTTTTTAAAATATTTACGCTTGCAGCAATATAGGCTACATTTGTACATTTTGCAGAACAGATGGAAGAAGATCCGTCAATCTGCGTTTGTTTCATTATGTTCAGATGTTCTGTAGCGGTCATGTGAGGAGTTTTCACTCTTCTCCCTGTAAGACGTCAGAGGTATACATACATGTATAATACATAATTAATATACTTTGAAATAATTTAATTCAGTGATGCAAATCATAATTTTTATCAGCTGTTACTCCAGTTTTTTCAGAGTCATATGATCCTTCAGAAATCATTCTAATATATTGATTTACCAGTGTTGGAAATAGTTTTGCTGTTTAATATTTTTTGGAACCTGTGACATTTTGTTCAGGATTATTTGATGAATAGAAAGCTAAAAAGAACAGCATTGATAACAGTCAATATATTGGAATGATTTCTGAAGGATTATGTGGCACTAAAGACTGGCGTAAAGGCTGATGAAAATGTTGATTTGCATCAGTGAAATTAATTTTAAAAAAAAAAAAACATTCAAAAATCTTTTGAATTGCAGTGTGTGTGTGTACGCAGCCGTGCGCACACACACACTACATACATTTTATCTATATATCTAAAAAAAATAGACTATATATACAGTATAGTATCCAAAGTAACTAGTAACTAACTAATTGAGTAGTTTTTTTATCTGATACATTTTTACTCTTACTCAAGTAACTATTCAGACTATCCATTTTACTTGAGGAAATATTTCTTAGTATTTTTACTTGAGTACAGCAGAACCTGATTTTACCAAGTGCGACATGTTCCTGGGTCAACATCTTTGTTGACCCTGGAACATTGCTATTAACCAATCAGATTTGAAGAACAAGTTTATATTTTTTTGTGAAGTGTAGGCTTATAATCAGTGTTTGTTGCTTGTACATCAGTGTCATTCATCTATCATTTCCTCTGATTTTAGGGATTACTCATGGTTAAGGTTAGGTTTAGGTGTAGGGAAATGGTCAAGATAACATTTTTGGATTAAAATGTTGTTTCCGGGGTCAACATATATGGAACACATCCAACTCAGCAAAATCAGGACGTGCGGTACTCTACCCACCTCCGAGTCTGACCAATAGATAAGCTTTGTTGAACTGAAAAAGGCTCTGGATCAGGAGTCGATTCCTCTTGATGTATCCAACCTTTGGAATCGACTCTCAATTCCCAACGCCTCGGAATCGAAGAGTCGATTCTTTTTGGAATCGATTCCCAGCCCTAATAGAACTACATTTACTTTTCCTTATGGAACAACATTGGTGTCCAGCGAATGAATGCCATTTCTCCAGTGCTTGAGTAACAAATATAAGACTTTGAAATATTTCAAAATATAAGAAACGGAAGGGCTGAAAGTCCACGCACATATAAAGAATAAGGAAATAATGAAGACAAGATTGTTTCATTCGTACCTTTCGCAGGCTCCGTTCTTCTCTTCACCCAGCGGCATTTTCAGTTTTTTTCCTGAGATGGACACATCAACAGACCGTCGCTTTTCAACGTAAAACAATTCTTGTTTACCAACTAACGTTAAACCTATGCAGAATAAACAACTTTGCCAAACAATAACGGTATACGTTAAAGAATAGTGTCTTGACAAAGCGCAATGTTCGTTACCGTGAGATGGATGTTTATAACACCTCTTAATGCACTGTTCGCCGGCAAGGTCACTTGATAAAATACCGTGGGTTTCGGTCAGTTGCTACTGCTGTCAAACATCCGGCTGTGCCACTGGTGTACGTGACGGTATCCCAAGAGCATCGTGTGTATTTTCCCATAGACATGGCGGTGAGGTTGACGTGCGGTCGAGCAGCCAATGAGGCGTCTAGGTATTTATTATGTCTATGTTTTTTTCCGCCTCCTGCGGCAAAATGGCCTATCAGGACCAACGGATTGGACAGTTGAGAAATCCTTCGTAGCAACGATCAGGATAGAGGCGGGTCCTCGTGTGCTGGAGACTGGTGTGAGACCAGACATAAACAATCCACAAAAAAATTGACTACTTTGAGATGCCTATCACAAATTTCTTAATTTACCTGAAATAACATCAAATTAACTATAGATGTGCTCCACCAACTTTTTATTTGATATATATATATTATGCAACATAAATATATGCTAACAGTGACAGAAAACGTTTGCCACCATCCTGATTTATTCAGCTTATATCTCATACAACATTTTTGAATATACACAATCTAAAACACAGGAATCTGAATAAACCCAAAACAGTTTTCAATTATATACACTATATTGCCAAAAGATTTGGGTTATCCCCTTTTAATGAAAGGTTTGGCTACTTTAGTATTTTCCACAATTACAAATCTTAATGTTTAAGCATATAATGATATTCTAGAAATTGTGTGCTTCTAATTTTATAGCAACAGTTTGGACAGGACTCTTTTCTATTCTAACATGACAGTGTCTCTGTGTATAAGACAAGGATCAAAGAGAAATTATGATTCAGTCAGTGTGGAAGAACTTGACTGGTCTGCAGAAAGCCAAGTCCTAATCCCAGCTGAACACCTCTGGTGTGACTTTAAATGCAGACCTTGAGCCAGAAAGTCATCACCAAACACCAATGACTTGTATATTCATTATATGGACAAAAGTACTGGGACACCCCCTTCTTTAGAAGAGAAAAAAGGCACTTCCAAATTACTAAAGTAGTCAAACATTTCATTAGAAGAGGGTGACCCAATACTTTTGGCAACATAGTGTATACACATATACACACATACGTTACAAAGTATCAGCTTTGTTATATTGCAGCCATTTGGTTAATTTAATCCTCAGTCACACAGACATTGTTGACTTTTGCTATTAAAAAAAAAACCTGCATGGTCCTAAGTATTCAGACCCTTTGGCTCAGCACCCTTTTGATTTAATACAGCCATGAGTCTGGGAAAGATGCAACAAGTTTTTCACACCTGATTTATGCCATTCCTCCTTGAAGATCCTCTCCAGTTCTGTCAGTTGGATGGTAAACACAGCTATTTTTAGGTCCAGAGAAATTGGGTTTCAGTAATGCCATTCAAGAACAGTCACAGAGTGAAGAATTTTAGAGGTCATTGTCTGGAAGGAAACCTGCCCAGTCTGGTCCTGCACTTCTGGAGAAGTCCATTGTAGCATTCATCTTTTCCAAATCCCTGCAGCTGCACAGCCTGCCACCACCATGCTGTTGACACTAAATGCAGGACCTTGAGCCAAAAATTAGAAAATCACCAGGAACACTCTGCCAATGGACTTGTACAATTATGAGCTGGAGCAAGAGCTCATGGGACAAAACCATCTTTAGAAGTTGGCCAGAAAAAAGGCACTTGCAAATTCTCATTTGCTCTAACTTTGTAAGGTCAAACTTTTTCAAGTCCAATCAGACAGCTTCTCCAATACCTCACAGCAAGGGTCATAGTGTGATACAGACAAAAATGTCAACAATTCTGTGTTTTTCTGTCAATAACATTAATGAGGAAAAAAATGAACTTAAATATTTTATGGCTGCAATATAACAAAGAGTGAAAAATTCTGATTACTTTCCGTACCCACTGTGTATATAAACACACAGGTGCATATCAATAAATTAGAATGTCGTGGAAAAGTTAATTTATTCAGTAATTCAACTCAAATTGTGAAACTGGTGTATTAAATAAATTCAATGTACACAGACTGAAGTAGTTTAAGTCTTTGGTTCTTTTAACTGTGATGATTTTGGCTCACATTTAACAAAAACCCGACAAAAAATCTCGCCAAATTAGAATATGGTGACATGCCACTCAGCTAATCAACTCAAAACACCTGCAAAGGATTCCTGGAGCCTTCAAAATGGTCTCTCAGTTTGGTTCACTAGGCTACACAATATGGGAAGACTGCTGATCTGACAGTTGTCCAGAGACAATCATTGACATACAAGGAGGGTAAGCCACAAACATTAATTGCCAAAGAAGCTGGCTGTTCACAGAGTGCATCCAGAGCTTGAATTGTCAGAAAGATTCAAGAATGTGTGAACTTCACAAGGAAAACGTCATCAAGAGCCACCACACACAGACGGGAAGCAAAAAGTCTTACCTGCACACTGTTGCCAGTGGTCCAAACCGAGAGAACCCCAGCCAAGTTGATTGAAGTATAAGAGGATTGTGCAATCTGCTGGTGTTGGTCCAAAATTCAAGCGCTGAACTTCACAAGCCAAAAGCACAAAATCATGGTGTTGGTGTGAATTTTTTTGTAAGGATCTGTGGCCACAAGTCTTTGAAGGGTTCCATCATGAATTTGCTCTGATGCCACCTTATATAGACAGGTGTGTGGCTTTCCACAGTCCAACGTGTCAAGGTGGAACCATTCAAATGATCAGAAGAAATGGCTAAAGTTGTCATCAGAGGCGTCTTACCTGGGCTATAGGAAAAAAAAAGAACTTAAATTATTTTAGAATGGCTGAACAAAGAGTGAAAAATGTAGGGGGTCTGAATACTTTCCGTACCCCTTGGTGAGGCAAGCAATCTAGTGTGACACCACACAAATTCTGAATAGAGATGAGAGCACGAGTTTTGAACCCCCATATTTCACCCTCTTAGGAAACCAATGGTCAACGATAGTGTGAGTCTGGACACAGACAGGCCTTTTGTGCATCCTCCAAAACATACAAATAGCTGCTCTGAGAGTCTGAACTATCTAGAGCGTTCGATATAAGTGTGCACCACCCGTACAGGGCACAGCAGGAGTGTATTAGCAGGGCTGAAAGCAGATTGTGTTATTGCTTTGAATACATGCAAGTCATCAATTGAAAGCACCTGCAGGTTCCCAACTCACTTAACAGAGGCCAGCGCGAGCAGGAGCGCTGGCTTGAGAGAGAGTGCACGCAAGCTCGCTGATTGTATAGGCTCGAACGGGGGTCCCGTTCACAAGTCCAAAGTGGGCAGAGTAGAAGGGCGAGGAAGGTTCAGCCTTCTTGCTCCTTTTAAAATTCGTATGATCACCAGTTTCTTTGAAAGTGCACGATTCAGCGTTCTCAGGTCCAAGATTGGGCGGAGCACACAGCGGAACGAGCATACTTCTTCAGTGGCTCGTCTTCGGCCCTAGGTGCAGTTTTCCTCCTCCGAGAGACAGCATTTGGAGAGCAGGAGAGAAGCAGGAGATGCAAGCAGTCATGCGTCACTTTGATGCGCAAGGTGCCCGTGCGCCATGCACTCTGTGACACCCAGCTCTTTAGCCAGAGCTGAAGCAGTAATGTGTATGCTATGTACATTTGTGTATATATAAACACATGTACAGTATATTTTTTGAAACTATTGACATGTATATATTTATATTCATATAATTGATATTATATATAAATATATGTACATACTGACAATAAAAATGTATAGCCTGAATGCTCTGTCAGAGTAAACAGGCTGCTAAATGCATAAATGTAAATATGTAATTCTCCAGTCTTCTTCAATTGCGGCTGTTATAGCCACATCTTTCAATGTGGATGCAAATCGCTCTTGAACAGGAGAATGGTATTTGACAGTTGAACTTCGCCTTTCTATCATTTCGAAAGTCGCCCACAAAAACTCTAACATCAACAAGGCATTTCCACACAAATGTGCGTAAAGATGTAGCATGGAAGGAGCCATAGCTCTGTTCAACACGCATTATCAGAAAAATGCCCAAAAATGGCATCCACTGAAGAGTGGCAAGGAAAAGGCACTGCTAAACCATTAAAGCTGATTTGAACTGCATTTGTGGAAGAGTGTATCATTGATCACACTAAAAATATTATGGCAATGTAGTGTACTGGAATGAGATCACATGCCGAACATACAAATAATTGAGAGAAATTAGTCTTCAGTCTGTAAATTGAAACTCAAGCACAACAGGATTACGCAGCAAGATGATCCCATGCATAAGATTAAATCCACATCTGAACGGCTCTGAAGCAAGCTAAAGTGTTGGAGTGGCCTAGTCAAAATCCTGACTTGAATCCAACCGAGTAGCAGGGTCTTAAAATGGCAGTTCATGCTCAAAAACCCACCAGTGTGGTTGAAATAAAGCAATTCTGCAACACAGACAGGTGTTGGATATTTATTTTTCTTCAATATAAAATAAACTGTATGCATTTAGCTCAAATGTACACATGTAAAAAAAAATATATATATAAAATTAATCAATAAACAATTAGGCAGCATGTAAAATAAATATTTCTTTAATGAGTGTATTTAGTGGAATAAATCCAATTTCAAGATGAGACAATGAGTTGACAAATTACAGTGTGATACAAAAGATAATATTGCCTCTGCCCAGATGTGCAAATCAGGGGAAATAAAATAAAGAAAATCCTTGCATAAGATCCGGAGTGGTCGATTATTTAAAAAAAAAAATCTAATAACCTTTAATAAAATAATATTATAATACTGAAAAGGCTACAGTACTGTAACTAACACTTATTTGGTGCTCCAAACCACTTCACAGCAATGAATGAAATAAATTTAAGACATGCATATAAACAAAGAAATCTATTTTCAAGTGCGATGCTTGCGAGTGAAAATAGCTTACTTAAAAAATAAAAATAGCTTATTATTACCCATCCCCAGACTCAATAATTGTCAAATGATAATGAGTGTTGTCCGTTTCTCATTCTCTCTATAATGTCCAGTTTTAATACAGTTAAGCAAAGTGAAGACATTTCCAATCTGGCTCTCTAAAGTGTAACTCAGGCAAATTAACTTGCCAGAGGTCAGTCTATAATTTAAGGTCCACTTCAATCTTAAACACTTCAAGATCAAATATCCACAAAAAATAGAATTTTAACACCACAGATCATGAATTCAGAACAACTGTTTTAGAGCACAACCTACATTAGGCAAGGATCAAAAGCCTGAGTTTGACATTACAAATGTTTAATGTTTGAAAGGAGAACGAGTTTACCATTACAAATTAGGATGTGGAATCTTTTGCAAGGATCAAGGCAACCGTGCTGTCAGTATCATTTAACTCTCTGTACTATGGACTGGTTAGGAACAAGTATTGCAACACCTGTTAGACATTTTTAGAATTTGTTAGCTGTATTAAAGTTTGTCTTCACCTAACTTCTGTTTTAATTGAAAAGCTTAAGATGAAATGTTTTTGTACCCTTCATAACCATAAAAGTTATCAATTTAACTTGTGATCCTTTCCACTTGGTCCCCATGCAGTGCAGATTGAGGGCAATTAAAAAAAAATAGACTAAGAAATTCCCCACATTAGGCAGCCCTATGAAAAGAAGTATAAATGGATAAACTGTTAATCATCCATTGGTAAATACATTAATATGTAACATAAAATAATAATGTCAACACAGGCTCTTGCACTGGTTGTGATATTAATTTGATGAATACACTTACAAGTCCTCATTGTTGTTGTTGTTGTTGTTGATGAAGTATTCAGGCACATCATTTATTCTCTAGATTGGATAAAAAAAAGAAAATTTGGAAAAGTTCTGCAATGCACCTATAGAAAACCTATAAAGAATCCAATCAGATCTGTAGATAACTCACTCCATTCTCCAAAACGATTGGGTGTTCTGGTAAAAACTCAGGTTTCTTCTTAGCCATTGGACAACTTGCCAACTTGATGAGGAAGTCCCGAGTGTAGCAAATTCTTTCGGCTACAACAAAACAGTATTATTATCACAAACAACAAGAAGTATTATTATATCTCCTTTATATTATCAGTGAATTGTTTTCTTCTAATTCCAGGTATTATTATCTCCCTGATACTTTTAGGAAATTTATACTGAAACAGACACTTGCCTTTCTTCTTTGGTTGGATGCTGATGCTTTGAAGATGCAGGATTTCATAGAAATGCTCCACTTTAATAATGTTGTCCTGTTCACAGTAAAAAACAGTTACTGGACAAAAAAGACAAGTAAAAAAAGAGAGGCCAGTATCTGCAAATAAATTCCAAAGCATGAAAATATTAAAATAGGTCTTACTGGCTTTTCTACCGGCTTAATTTCAGCATAGCTTTGAGGCACTATAATTGAGATATCCAAAGATGCACACAAACACACACAGAAAAACAATCAAACTGGCATCAACTGAAATATATTAATTAGCATTTTTAAAGATCAAAACCAGTGAGAACATTCATGTTTTGTACCTTGATTTATGTTCAGACGGCGCAGTGGTCTCGCTGGTTCCAGATTTCTGATGATCCTCTTTGACACATCCATTTTTCTGTTAAAAGACAAATATTTTTAGCATATTATTTTGTGGCTAGCATTCATAAAGTAATAAATGCTTATGTGTTGTTTTTACATTTTCACCCGTGACATTTTTTTTGGCAAGCAACAGGGCAATATCTGGCTCTATATGGAACCACTATTGAATCAGACACACATTATTTTCTAATTAAATCATTCCGTGTCTAAAAGCCATAAAATTGGTAACACAATTCAGAATATTTGTTTGAGCATTCAGAAGTTAGAGTTCCCTCACCCTACATTTACTGCTCAATTCAGAGTAAAAGTGTGAAGAAAAGAAAATACACAAACTAAGTGTGAAGAAAAGAAAAGAAAATACACAAACTAGGTTGCGGACTAATATCAGAACATCATGATATCCTATCCATTTTGAAGTCAGGTATATCTGTTAACACTAGTCATTTTGATTACATGCATTGGATTACATTAACATACATTTTTCAAGAGGCCATATTTAAGTAAATATTGGTTGTTTATAGCTCAGCAACAGGTGATTCTGGATCACATTTGAACTGGATGGTGAACAATATTATCCTGTTTTACACTAACATCAAACATTTAAACTGAACAATCCATTATAATTGAGGCAGATGGTCACCAATCTAAGGCAGGGGATGCACTAAGAGCTGTTCTTTTGATATTCATAAATATAAGAGGAAAACCATGGAAAATGTATGATGATAGATGAGGGATATTGGCAGCTTCCCTAACACACATCCACACCATCAATCTCACTTCACTTTTAATATTTAACACGACGAATGAGTCAGGTAAATGTACTTTGTGAAAACCATCAAACACGTCCTGCTGAACTGCGAAAACAAAGAACGGCACATACCAATGTTAAATACGAGTAAAATACTGGAAATAAATGTGGCGTGAACTTTATCATCGGACTCAATCGGCATCAACGGTGCTAGCCGCTAGCCACGATGACAGCGAACTTTTCCCTTGATAATGTAGTTCTTACCACATAATATCTTCAATATCTTAAAAAAATTAACTCAGAAGAATGTCACAACACACTTAGTCCAAAATAAACGCCTAATTATAGTACAGTGGCAACTTACAAGTTCTTACTGATAAAGCGTCCAGCCTCAGTCACCGCGTTGTCTCAGTCACTTCCAAAACACATTCATTCAGCCTGAGCGCGTGACTCTCTTCTGTGCGTTCATTATCACTGTGGATGAACTCGCAGTATCATATACACACAAAATTATATTTAAAATATAGGTATCCACATCTTTCACGGTTAGCTAGTTTTTGAGGTAAAAATTATATTTGTTATTAACTCTCTCTCTCTTTCTCGTTCTCTCTCTTGAAACAGGTCATATCTATGAGCCAACCAACATTATCATTATGATATGCTTAAAATGCTCTGTATCCACCGATGGGAAGAGTCTATCTTACTATGGGAAGTAAGATAGCAAATAGATGTTTCCTCGTGCTTCATTAAATGTTCATCAGGGAAAGGTTTTCAGTTATGATTTGGTCATGAGATAAATGTAGCCTAAGCATTCACTACCCTGCTGAAAAAAAAAACAAACACAATAGAACCATCACTGAAAACCATAATGGTTTCCACTACAAATACCATTAAAACATTACAAACTATCAACTTTTAACCATTAAAAAATGTTTTCTGTAGAGTGTTTTGGGACATATTCCATTAGGATTTATTGGTTTTAACAAGCCACCAATAGAAGGCAACCAATTACCAGTATATAGACCAACAGGGTTCATTACAGTTTCCATTGAAACCAATACAAGTCCCATTACAATCAGTAAAACCACTACAAATTATTTTTTTTAAGCAGGGACATTGAAATGTACTTTATAGGTACTGGTAGTTAAACTCTCCTTAAGTTAGGTGCTTTACTGAATAATTCCTCACCTTGTGAAATCTGAAGAATTGTGTGTTGTTCATAACAAAGGCAGTAAATGTATTTAACTGAGTGCTAGTGTATTTACTTAGAAGTCCTAGGCCTTGACTACCAACCTGCTGAACAAAACTAACTAGTTTTGCTTGACAAAGGCTTATTGTTGCCCCTTTCTAAACTGCTGTGTATAACTTCTAAACCAAACCTTTGGGTTTACTTGACTAAACAAAACCTTTTTACAGGCCATTCTGACCCATGATCTCCCTTACCTGCTGCTGTTTGTTACAGCACTCTTGTGTCCTCATTACCTGATGTTAGCAAATTACATTGCTACAAAAAAATGTGCATACTAGCATGTTCTTTGCATGAAATTATTAAATCTCCCAGATTAACACTAACAATTTATCACTTTTAGGCACTCTTGGCATTATAACCATTATCTTTGATGTATTAGATTTTTTTTTTTGCTCTTCACAAAGCATGGTGCGCAAAACTACCCAGTTACTTCTACATAATTTAAAATAATAACCATCTCCAGAATTCGTATTACCTTCTCCTGGTACTTTCTTAAGTGTCAGGCCCACATTTCTTCTAAGGCAGTTTTTTTATCCATTGTACTGCAGCGAACTCTAGTGGTTTCTTCTTTCTCAGTCGACCACGTGATTGTTCAAAGTCGTTTTAAGTACGACTGTTTATGAATGACTGCTGTTAAATAAATAAATCTCTGGTTTACACTGTGGTTTGAATCACATGGAAAATGATCCAGTGACAATGAGCTAAACACATTGCAAGAACAGTCTGTTAAGCAAAAAGAAAAAGACCTGAATGCTGATAAACTATCTACATTGAACAGCATGCTGTGATTGACAATATGAAATAAGCATCCACTACATAATTTATAAAATCTACATAAAAAAATGCAACATACAAGTATGAAATATATATAGATACATTAGTGGTGTCAAACGATTAATCATAATTAATCGCACCCAAAATAAGTTTTTGTTTACATTATATATGTATCTGTACTGTGTATATTTATTATATATAAAAAATACACACATACAGTATATATTTTTTTAACATATTTACGTTAATACATTTATATTCTTATATTATATAAAAATGTGTTATGAAAATAGGTATGAATCTAAATTAATGCAGCGTTTCATCAGCAGCTTTATGAAAAGCAAGCAAAAAAAGTCTTCACTTGTTAAATTAGTGAAAAAATAATCACATTCAACTTTAAAAAAGGAATTATAATAATAAAAATATCACGATTGTAGTCCAAAAGCATATCGACAAAAACTAAATCTGAATTTTCCTGGTGCCAATTGGTCGTCGATTTAATTCTTGAAGAGCAAGAATTGTATATTTTATATTATAAAAAATATGTTTAATATATATTTAAAATATATTAAATATATATTTTTCTTAAATATATACATGCATGTGTTTGTATTTACATATAAATAATAAAGATAAACAGTATAAACACAATGTAAACAAAAACTTTTATTATGGATGCAATTAATCGCTTGACAGCACTAATATATATATATATATATATATATTAGTGCTGTCAAGCAATTAATTGCATCCATAATAAAATTGAAGCTCCATCAACTGGGCAAGAAACCGATTGTGAACCACTGCAAGCAAAAAAATACAAAAATCTGCAGAACAAGCTGATCCCTTTAATAGCAATAACATGAACTGACAATGTATCTGGTTGTTCAAAGAAATGTACAATTTCACAATGTTAAAAAGATTCTTTTAGATCTGATTTTATCTGAAAACTAAATATATTGGTGACATGTTTAGTGAAATCTCAAATTGTAGTCATTACTCTGGGGGAAAACTTTCAACAGCACAAATAATACTGAGACTATATACTGTCACTGACATGCATGCAAATGCACTATTTTTAAACAGTCAAGATATTAGGTATGAATCTAAATTAATGCAGTGTTTCATCTGCAGATTTATGAAAAGCAAGCAAGCAAGCAAGAAAAAAAAAACTTCACTTGTTAAATCAGTGAAAAAAACAAACATCACATTCAACTTTAAAAAAGGAAATAATAAGAAAAACCATCACGACTGTAGTCCAAAAGCATATCTACAAAAACAAAATCTGAATATTCCTGGTGCCAATTGGTCGTCCATTTAATTCTTGAAGAGCAGTGAGTGCCTCTCTGTGGTTTTCGAAAGCTACCGTTGCTGAACGTTTGGGAGCTCCATTTCTATCACACAGCAATGAGGCAGAACCTGGAATCACTCTGTATCCATAGAAGAAGTCATAAATCTCATCGATCCTTATATGAGAGGGTAGATTGACCAATTTAAGACAAGTCGGACCATCAAGAAGTTGGTCAGGTGATCCGTAACACTGACGTCCATTACCATCCGGTCCCGGCCCAAATGCATCATTGCGGCCAAAATTAGGCTCAAAGCGATCATGACCTCCATAACCCTGGCGCAAATTAGGTAGCATCTCACAATCATCTCGGGGCATCTGGGTGTTTGAAAAACGAGGACCATTGTTGAAAACTTCAACTCTCTGGAAGTTCCTTTCTTGTGGGCTATCAATCAACTGGTCATTGACGCCAAACTTCTGCATCTGGCTCATCGATATGCACTTAAGCATGACTTCGGATCCAAGAAACCCCTGTCCATTTAGGGACTGTGCCGTCATGGCCTCCTTCTCAGATTGGAAGATCACCAAAGCCTCACCGAGCCCAGCTCCTCTTTCGTCCCGCAATAAGACAACCCTATCCTCTGAGAGCGGAAATCCATGAAAAAAGTCCATGATCTCCACCTTACGAACGTCAAATGGGAGATTGCGCACGTAGACACACCTCAACTGCAAGTCAGGATTGTTTTGTTGAGACTGGGGCGCTTCCTCTGAATGTTTCGACCCTTTTCCCTCATCTCTCAAGTCAACAGACGATTCCAACAAGGTGACCATTTTCTCCTTGGAGATGGGTGACACGTACACTACCTTGTTCATCAACATTTCCTTATTATGAGCCAAGCCAGCACAATAGTCTGTGAGACTTCTAAACACCACAACAGCCGATCTGGTCCTATCATCCTTTTTTTGGGCAAAGATAATAATCTGATCATCTTTCAAAGAAACCGGATCAAGTAACACCCTCAAATCTCTTTTTTCAACCACGTAAGGCAAGTTCTCAAACATGACGCAGTATTCTTCATGATTGGGCGATCGTGATCTTGACTTGTAGGAAATGGGAGATCGAGATCTCGCTCGCTCCAAGGATGCTCTTTTCCGACTCTCCGGTTTAACGAGACCTCCTTCTGCCAACCACTTCTCCTCAGAGCATCTTGTTACTTGGATATACCGCGGTCCCATGTATTCTCGATCCCTCTTCAGACCTTCGACTGCATCCTGTTTGGTAGCAAAGCGCACAATACTCTGTCCATTGGACATTCCTCGGGGGTTTCTCAAAAGCATAATGTCATCAATCTGTAACCCACCGAAAAAGCTATAGACGTTGTCATTTGTCGCAGAGAACGGCATCCCTGTCAATTTCAGATAAACCTCATCTCTCTCTGACGCACTCCTTTCTCTCTGGTTTCGCGTCTCACTGAATGTAGATAGAGAAGCCCTGTTCCTCATCTCTTGATGATCCGGCCTTCGTATGTCTGCTCTCGGGTCCTTATTGAATGGCAGAGGACCTCGTTCCGCAGAAGGACTTTTGACAACCTCCTTGTACACGCCCCTGCTTTTTGACTCAGACCTTCTAGTGCTTTCCTCAAGAACACTCTGCATTTCTGACTTGCTACTCAGGAACAAATTGACGGGAGATCCCTTAATGCAGCCCCCCGAGCGCGCCATCGCTCGTCTCGCATCTTCATCAGATGCAAATATCATGAAAGCTTCCTCAAGCTCCCCACCAACTATATGAACCCCACCATCAGGAATTCTGAGCCCAGTGAAGAAAGTGCGAATGTCCTCAGAACCAGCAGTGATTCTGAGTCCCTGTAATCGGATGACCACAGCCATGATGGAGCACACACAACAGGACCTGCAGACAAAAGGGGCACATATAATAGCGTTATCGCTGACTCAACTATTGCCTCCGTATCACAATATTCAAATAAAGAGATCCCAACTTTCATTTTCAAACCAAAGTTAAATTGCAAAGTTAAGTGAAACCGACTCACAGCCCCCAAAAAAGGATGAGCTAACAACAATAACAGCCAGTCTGCAGCAAATAATAACGTCTTCGGATCCAGAAAAACAACTTTGTTTCACAAGATTCGGAGTAACAGGAAAAGCTAGTTTTACAACCTTCAACATTATTCTTTCAGTTTCCGCATGCAAATGTGCAAGTAATATGAACTCCATTACAACAAAAATCATCAGCTACCACACTATCAGAGAGAAACTACGTATCAGTTTCAAGAATTTAGATATCGCTACTTGCAACCGTACAGCTAAAAGTCACATATTGCTTCGAATTACCTGTAAAATACTTTGTACTTTTAAACTCTGTTCGTTATAGTTTTGTAATATCCACACTTTCCAACAGAAACTTATCAACAGCAGACAATGGAGTACATCAACTCATAAAGTAATTAAAATATCAAGGCCCTTAAAATGAAGCTCAAAACCACTTCGAAATCTGCACAGCCATCAAATCGAATAACAAAACAAGTTCAATACACCGAACACACAATTCCACCTCACTTCAGCGCAACATTTGAACTATAAATGCTTTTAAATCAGTGGTTCTCAAGAAGGGGGCCTCGGCAAACTCAGTTTTGCAAAATGATCTATTGTTATTTCAATTTGATAAGTTTTTGTCATTTTTAGAAAGCACAGTGAAGGATAGATACCGGAAAGAATGAGCAGGAAGGTGAGCAGGGAACAAGAATGGCAAAGGAACATTAGCTTGGACATCTAAAATAAATCATACTTAACATTTTAATGAATCGTGTTTAATCCTGCTTAAGTCATTACAGCATAAGTACAAAAAAACATATACATTCGCTTGGACAATGTGAGGCCTTGGAGTAAAAAGGGTGGGAACCACTGCTTTAAATGCCAACAAATGACTCAGAAATGCAGTTTACTCTCGAGCAAACTTTCCATTTTACTGCGAATTAACACACACAAAAATCACACCAAACATACACCCTAACTGTCTAAAATTAAACAAATTAGAACAATTTTCTATACATGTCTACTGTAGAAATTCTAAAGTAAAACATCTTGAAAAATGATCCAAGCTTGAGGGGTGCAAAATAATTAAATTCCACTGTAAAGTCCCAATGCCACAGAGACCATCCAATAGGAACATTAAACGAGGCGTATTGTCAATTGCAAGACACTCAGGAAGTAAAAGGAAGGGTCCTCCATCGACTTCACAACGAAATATCCCATTTTGCTGCACTTTTTAATGAAACCAATGCACGACTTGAGCTCCCATTTCCACCAGTCACAGAAACTAAATTTACACGTCTTCCGCTTTCTCATCGAGTCCGTGCATAATCCGTGCTGCACGTTTCACTTATTTCAAGCTGTTTAATCAAAACCGTGGCGACTATTACAAACTTGTTTTCGACATATAAACCACTGTAAAACATCGCGTACTTGCTCTTTGTGGTGAACCACTATCTGCTTTCTGAAGCAAAACTGCGCCAAAGCTAAGTTAGCATTCACAATCATCGTCAATTTTAGGCAAACCAACAACCCAGCAGTTTTAACCAGCACACTATAAGCTGATACACGATGAACATACGGTACTCGACTTAAAAGCCACCGTCAACTCCGCAATATATGAAACATTAGTGAAAACAAAGAGCAGCTGTCTTCGGTAGTATCAGTAATGCTAACTTAAACCTGAGAGGCCCAGATTGTGACGCGCACAGTATTGATCAAACTTACACAAAACAAAGGAGATAAATCCTTTCCGAATATAAAAGAATGAGAGATAAAATCGCGCTCTGCGGTGTCGTCTGTCCGATTCAGTGACTAAGCAACAATTTCGCTGTTATAATATCGAAAGCAAGGGCGATTCGCAAGACACTAGCGCATCCGCATCTCCTACAACGCAATCTGCAGAACTACGGAAACCCGGAGGCGCTGTACGTTACACTGAAACTCAAATAACACACAATAGACGCCTGTGTGTCTGAACGGTCTCGTGCCGTTTCCTGTTAATAAAGTATACAATTAAAAAATAGATATGTTTACAAAATACACTACACAGTTCAAATATCTTGAATTAATAGATCTAAATGTGTCACGTGGTGTAACCAAGTAAAAACCATAGACTGTATGTAAAAACGCTTAATGTGACCTGAACAAAACTGGTCATACTGGTCAAGTAATGACCTTGACATACATCTCTAATTGGGTTTTCCTGTTCAAACAAAATGGCTTCAATCAAATTGGTTAAGCTACACCATCTTAATTTTTTTTTCTCAAAGTAGATATAATTTTGAAACAAATTTGCTTCACATTTAAAAAAAAATTAACAATGAAACGATATGCCATACTAATTAGGCCAATATTACCTATATTACCAATGTAATATTATTACAATATTTGTAATATTACAAATATAATAGCTATAATTTCTTCTCTTAACCACAATGGCACGAAATCTAATCTCAAGACATTTAAAGAATGATTATGCTTTTTTAAATCTGAATTTCAACACTCATGAGTTTTTTTATTTATTTGTGGTGTGGTATATATATATACACACACACGCCCACACATATATATATATATGTATATACACAGCAAAAAGGTAAAATTAGAGGTGAAATTAGGTCAAATTGGGTGAGATGGCCACACAACAGAAAACCCCAAATTGTATATTGCTAATGTTAATTTAATACTTAATATAAGGCTAACTGTGAAATAATTTACAATATAGTAATCATAGGGCTGTATTTCTCATATAATTTTTTTCAAAATATAAATTTATTTTAGGGGACTTGCCCCTTCAATGTCTGATGATGGTTATGTCCTTGCTTAGATACTTGTTTCACGATTTGGGCAATAACATTAACAACCAAATGACACCCATTATCTAACTATTTACAAACCTGATTTCAGAAAGGTCCTGTGAGCAGATTCCTGTAAACTGAGATACAACAAAAGGTTACTGATTCAGTGAACACAATGATCACTCATTTTAACCTCTGTGGGGCTTTAGACATGATAAAGGAGTTGTCCTGGTTACCATGGCTTGCTGCCAAGGCTGTCTAATAATTATACTGAGGTACTATATTCACAAATAAAAAAATCAGAAAATCATGAAAAAGAAGCATAAAGAAAATACATAAGAAAGAAAATACAGTAAATGCCCATATTGTATCCAAAGGTCTGTCATTAGGTGGGACCTGTGGTGAATTTGGAAGTGTTCTCGCTGTGAACTCGAAACAAACTGTTTAGACAGAAAAGGCTATTTGAAGATAGCAACAGAAAATAAGAACTGTAGAAGCGAGAAAATATAAAGAATTACCAAATGTGGGTCCATCAGATGGTGTTAATAGGTTCCAAGGGTCAAGGTTTCTCGTACAGGGTATAATTAGGTGAAATGGACTCAGTGTGGTAACACAACAGGAGAGAATTTAAGAGTAAAATGTGTTCTCGCAAAAAAACTGTGAACTCGAAACATGTGCAACGGGTTGTTGTTTAGACAGAGTTAACAATGAGTCTTGTGAATGTTTATGAGAAGGAAGCAGAAACATCAGAACTGTAGAAGGCGATGAAAATATAAAGAATTACATGAAATATTTGAGGATCAAGATGTGGGTCTATGAGGAAAGTGAAGAGCTACAGTGCCTGCTGTGTTTGCTCAGATGGTGTTAATAGTTTTGTAGAGGGCCCTGTCCACTACGGGGCAACACCTGGAACTGTCAGGATGTTTCTTACTGGAAACTCATCACACATTTCCTCATGAAGCTGAGAGCCAGGACCTGTCGACTGAACAGTGAGATAAAGATGAGCAATAACTGACACATCATACCCTGATCAACAAGGCTCAAGTACTTGCGCATCAACACCAAACACCAAAAACGTGATTATAAAGTAAAAATGTAAAGTTTTTTTTATATTTCAATCTTTTAACATCCCTAATTCAGCTGAAGTTGCCAATAAAGTTGCTATGTAAATCATTAGTTTGTTTGTTTTTTCTTTCTATGGGCTCACTTTCAACACCGTTGCAAGTTAACCATGCTGTGAAATGAATAAACCACAGATGAGACTAAGTGCAGATCATTGACTAGTTTAAGTCATGTTTATAACGCCAATGACCATGGCTTGAGATGTCTGTTAGTTATTCCAGTTAGAATACCTGCCATCAAGTATATGATTAATAACTAAACAAATTGACTGCATTGTCTACCACAGAATACATAAAACAACTGCTATCATGCAATTAGACATTTAGTTAAACATTACCTTTATGTCAGTGGTATCTGTGGCATCACACAAAGCATTTAACAATTTATTGACATGAAATGTCTTTTAAAATATTTTATATAAGAAATGAAAAACAATGCAGGTTTTTTATGGGAAATACCGAATTCATTGAAAGGGCTTTTCATTAAACTAGACACATATCAGAATATAAATAAAATCTAGCTTGTATTAAGATACTTCTGAATACAACAGATTGAGACATTTCTGTTAATAATTATTATTATTCAGAGAAAAGTAATCCAAAGCTTATATAACAGGCCATGATATGCATTTCAGTCTCCACATAAACAACAAGCTGTTTAACAATATTTCTTAAAATTAACTAGTATTTTATTGTATGTATTTTTATTTATTGTTATTAGTATTTTGCTATAGCGCTCATTTTTTAATTACTAGTAATAAGTAATACAACAGCAACTGGTACCTGTTAAATTTTCCACTGTATTCATTAGAAACTAATATGTCTTTGCTAGAAGTCAGTATGAAACAAATCTTCAAAACTATCCTGGAATAGTTACAAAGACATAAGCAGCCTACTAGTAGTAACGTTACCTAAAAAAATAATAGTTGCTATAAAGTGGAACAAGCATCATCAACATTTAATTAAATGACAAAAATGTGCAGTTTGTTATTTATGATAAAAACTGAATAGTCATCTGTCCCTATTGGGAAAGTGACGAGTAGCAAAAGCAATAAATATCTCATGAATTGTTTCTAGTGAAATTAACAGACAGGCCTATTAGCTTGCTAGTCACTACTGGATTACTTAGCCTACTACTAAGACTATGGTGACATTAAAATAGATACAAAGTTAGTTTTATAGGAATAAATGTTAAAACGGCTTGCCATACACAAACTGCCCGTTTTCTGAACCCTTCCGAATTTCACATTTCCAGTTTAACGCCGGATAATAGTTGCTGAATCGATTTCTTGGTGGGGATCCCACACAATTGAAGGCCCATCCGGTTTCCATGTTGTCTGACTAACGTTAAATGCGTTACAAAATAGCCTTTAGCAGTCTCCGTCGCGCGTTACCGTTGGAATTAAACAGGTTTATTCCACGTATTTTTGCTATGGAAGATTTCGTAGCACAACAAAGACTCCCAAACGGTCGGATCGTCATCAGTCCCCCTGGACAGCAGCGCATGTCGACCTCCTTCTTCACGGCATGAGCTGTGGCTCGCAGAGAGAGAGGAGGAGCCGCAACCGGTGCATTGCATATCGACTTCACCAGATCATCTGAGGTTGCCCTACTACTACACCATGAAACAAAAATGGTGCCTTCCACAGCCTGCTTCATACCGATAAACATGAGTAATTTATTTATTTGATCGCCGTGGACCGAGCATTAAATGCAAGCATTTGGATCTTGCTGTATGCTATCTAGCACCAGGCGAATTGCGTTTTCGAGACCAGTTTGTTGCCCCGTGTGGATTTGACGTCTGTGTTCTGCTGGATGTTTAGGAAAAATCAAGTGAAAGAGGTTGCCATCATTGTCCTAGAAGATGGAGTGCTTAACCGAACTGGAGAAGTATAAGAAGTGAGTACTTTACAGTTACTATGCGTTTGTTTCGGCTCACAGAACATACCTAATGAGAACCTACATGCTCTACAGATTTTAACCAGTTAGCCATTGAGCTACATAGTTAGTCCTTTTGCTGCTAACTTGCTAACCCACCGTTTACAGTGACCCGTTCATGGTTTCAGAGCATAAATCACAAGTCAAATCGTGAAATTATATTTTAGAGAAAATGATATTGTATATAACCAGTTAAGCTCAACAAATAGGTTAGGGTATGAAAAAATAATCAATTATAGACGTCTCAAAAGGTGACCGGAGCGACAGTTCACTTTGCAGTGTAGCCGAGCTGAGGGAATTAACGTTAACGTTACTACAAGCAGGGAATCATCAATAAATGGGGTCCATTTAAAGAAAATTTGCTATTCTTTGTTGTTATAAAATCATAGTTTACCTAAAATATTATTAGACAACACTGTAATGTCAACGTATAACGTGTTATATTATGAAAACAGAAGCAGCGAGGCCTCCTTGCAGGCCTCTAATCCACGAGGTACATTTTTTAGCTGCCCGCGGTTCAGGGCCAGAGGATCTACGCGTTGCCATTACAAACCAAGCAGTCGGTGTTTGGAGCTACTGGTGACTATCCGAAGGCCATACTGTTAGAGAATCCGATATTTTGACGATGTGTTGTTATTGTCATCCACGTCAATAATAACCGAGACAACTGTAGACAAAATATTGCTATGTTGTGCAAACAAATGTCACCCACATGCTCGTGAAGATGGCTCATCTGCGTTGCTCAAGCATTTTATTCGTCCACTTTGCCAAACCATAGCAACCTTAAACATAGTTTTATTAGAAGATCAACGATCAAGCTTTTACCATTGAACATAATAGTCACTAGATAATCCAGTTTTACTCATTTATGTTAGAACACCAAGCGTGCTTATTGATATTGTGTGTGCAGGGCACGCAGTTTATCTTTCGCATTTGAGACAAAAGGCAGTTTGTCCTGCTGAAGCAGATAAGTGCTCTTCCCTCCACTTTACTTCTGTATGTTGCTATAAGCGTAATGTTACAGAAACCATTTCAACAAAATTGCCGCTTGGAAAAGCACAGTAAATATAAGGCTTATTGTTATCAGTAGTAGTAGTAGTAGTATTAACTACTTAATATTTTAAATAAATAAAAAACTAACATTGAACTGAATAAATATTGCCTTTAACTGTATAAGCCCAGAAAAATGCAAAATGATTAATATGATGTATACTGAATATGAGCTGAATATAATTGTGTAAATGCATAATATATATAATTTACCAGTCTGAAACATGAGGTAAATGCTTGACCAAATATTGTATTACTATTAGTCATTACTATTCAATCGACAGATGAACGTATAGCAGAATACTGAAAAGTTTGCTTTGACATCACCAGGAAAATGAAGAGTTTCCCTTTTAAAATGTTTATAAGCTTATTTATTTTATAGCCTCCATCATGCAAAATTATATAATTAGTTGAATCTGAAAGTCAGCATGAAAATTCTTTATTTTCTAAATCCATATTACAGACCTTATTGTAAACAATTCATCCAATTTTTAGACCTCACAATTTTACTCAAAATGTTGCAACTGGACCTTCTGGTGAAAATGACAGACTTCTCTCTGGTAGCATATGCAGACTTCTCCAATCATTTGCACTTAACCCACCCCTAAAAGCTTGCATTCATCTGCCTCAATTTTTCAGTGCAAAATCCAATCAACAATCAATTTATGGAACCAGGTCCCCGCCTCATTTTTTGTTGTTGTTGTTCTTTTTTTTCAATGATCTGTTACACTCAGATGTTGCAATATATGGGGAAAAATCATCACTACCTCTGTTTCACTGCAACTTTAATATTGTCCTCGACCTGGGGTGCGTTTCCCAAAAGCATTGTTAGCTAACTATGGTCATTCGCTCAATTGAACTCTATTGGTAATGATGAAACTTGCAACCATAGATGTTTTTGGGAAACTTACCCCAGATCAAAACAAACTTGTGACCGGTTTTTGTGTCCAACAAGTTGAGAGCCACTGGCCTAGACAGCAAAAACACAGTGACCGTCTTGTAAGAATAAATTTAACACAGTTCCAGTGGTGTATCTGCGAGGTTACACACAATTGTTTCCTTTTAGCAATGAGAAACATGAAGTCCTCATCTATAGGCAAATAATTCCAAATAAAGTGAATGCAGTTATGCTGTCTCTTCTCCATAGGTGTGACACCGTATCAGAGAGCATACTACTCTGAGTTGGTTTGCCCCAGTGTTGCAGCTTCCTTCAAGCTGCTCAGTATCAGCTCTGCCTCAAAATGGATACTCTGTTGAATCAAGAGCTCAGGTACTCTCCCAAGTGTGGCTATTGAGTGGAATATGGTGCAATAGCATTTGCTTAAACTGCCAACAGAATGCTTTCAATCAAACTTTGCTCTTCATAACAAGTGTGGCTCTTTAGCTCTTTATGTGTATACAAGAATGTTAAGCCATGGTGCAATAAGCATTTTGCTTTGCAACTGCCAACAAAAGTTGCCAAACAACTTTGTTTTGGCTGTTGTTTTTTTCAAAGTCTTTGCAGTAGTGTTCTTCATAACATGAATTGCAGAATTCAATGTCCAATTTTTCATGGGCCAATATCTTTAGCTCTTTATGTCAACAGACAGTATACAAGAATGTTAAGCCATGCTTCCCTGCAACACTAATCCTGGTTCTCCAGTCCCAGGCTAAGTTTGCTTTTGCACTATTGAGGGATTTTAGATAACCAAGTGCTTGCATATATTATATGTAGGCTTAAAAGATTTAAAATCGTTTTGCATTTCACCTTGCACTCTGCAGCTTAAAGTTATTTTAAAACAAAACTGTGAGATACCACAGCATTTTATCACAATATAATTTGTTATTCAAGGAAAATTTGTATTCAGACCTGAATATTGTGGGCTAAGTTTTTAATCAAGAATCTGTGGTCAGAATAGACAGTTATTTTGTTATTCATGTTTATGTACTGGACTTGCTTGAACTTGAGCGAATGCATTTTTAACAAACTTACCTTTTATTCAGTGTTCAGTATTTGAGCCTTTGCATTAAATGTTACTTCACATGCTTGTTATTTGAGTTTATTTTATGCTACTAGTGTGAGTGTCGTTAGGGATATCATTATAGCGTTATCATTTTTGCATTAGAATGGCTAAAGTGGGTCATATAAAAATTATATTATATACTTGAATCTTGATGGTGCCATGATTAAAACATTAAATAGGGTCATGGTAGATTAAAATATTGCCTATTTGACAGATATGAATGGCATGAGAATCCCCTCCCATTACTACTACTGTCATTGTAGGGTGACTCCATTATGAAGGTCAGATGGAGAAAAGCAGTCTCAAAGGAACATGTACCCTAGTTGTTGCTTGATTTAGGTTTTATGAGAACTAGAAAACAGTCTGCTTATTTGTTGTCGAAAGTGTCAATTGTTTATTATATGAAGTGACTTCAAAAATAGGAAGTGATTATAAACTAGGGCTACATTGTGTTTCATAGACTTTTTTAACTATTAGTCATTGGATACAATAGTGGTGTTGTTTTCACAGCAGGTTTTTAATTTTCCTTGTAATGAGATTTTAAATTGACTGGACTAATGTTCTCCTTTTTTTCTTTCCCGCTAATCTTTTATGACAACAGGGAAGATGTGAAAGATTGTTCGGTAGGTGTATTATTTGGATATTTTGTTTCAGTTAAATGTACACAAACAACATGAAACATGTTATGTACATGTACATAAATACTAATTTTATTGTTTTTTATATCACTAGATCAAGGTTGAAAACCTCCCGAAGCAAGTAATATTCAAAGGCCTTGCACCTAGGGTCATTTTGACAAACCATCTCCTGCCTAAAGGAACCAAGACGAAGGTAAACCTTGAGGAACAGGGTCGACAAAAGGTCTCCTTCAGCTTCGCACAGACAAAAAAAGCACGTCAAAATGTATTTCTAGCCCCACCAAGTCCTGAGAAATCTGGAAGTGAACATTCTTCTGCACTGGAAGCTGGACCTGTACCTACTCCAGATCTAGCAGGACAGAGTGATGAAACCAATAATGTGGATACAGATACTTCAGCAGTTGGGGAGACCCCGACAGCACCCGCCCCAATATTCCCTCTCAACTCAAAACCTGTTCTTGGAAAGATGCATTTTAAGAAACAGATTATCAGCGCTACTGTTGTTGAGGATAACTCCATTGTCAGCACCGCCTCAGCTGAGATTTCAGAGCCTGTAGTCTCATCTGAGTCAGACAAAATGAGATTTTCAGCCAAGGTTGAAACTGAAACCTCATTGCAACAGTCTATCAAGAACTCTGTCATTGATAGTTCCTCTGAAAAAGCTCTCAAAGAGGAAAACCCTCAGGAGAAAGTAGACTCATGCCTTAAAGGTCCTGTTTCTTCCCATATTGGGAAGGGAGATAAGGATACTTCCATTATTTCTGAGCATGAGGAAAGCAGGAAATCACAAACTCGATCAGAAAGCACGCTTCCAGGTTCAGAATCTGATGGGGATTCAATCCGAACATCATCTAGCCAGAAGTCTAGTGACCGCAGAAATAAGATTAAATCTGAATGTCCGGGTAACGAAGCAAAAAGATCTTCTTCTAATTCCAAAACTGAGGAGTCAGAAAAATCCAGGCATGATAGGAAAGAAGATGAAAATGGGTCAAGTCGTTCAAAATCTGAGCTCGACTCCAGGCACACAACGTCAAGATCTTCTCGTTCTGACAGAGACCGAAGAAGGACCAAAAGTCGGTCACGGTCTAGATCTCGAGGTTGTCATACTAGTTCCTATTCCAGGTCTGAAAGATCCAGGAGTGAGAGACAGTCAAAGTCAGATAGGTCACATTACCATGATTCTGAGCGGAGGTTTCATAAAAGTTCTCCTCATCTTGAAAGGAGAAGCTCACGTTCACAAACCGATGGCAGGTCTCGTGACAGCTCTGACTCAGAGAATGACCACCGGCGGACAAGGGCTCGAGGTAGTGACTCAAGTCGATCCTCCACTTACTCTAGCTCGCAAAAAGACTCAAAATCATCCACTCACTCCAGATCCCACAGGGACTCAAAATCCACAGATTGTTCTCGATCTGAGTCAGAGAAAAGAACCCAGCATTCAAAGTCAGAGCGATCTCATTTAAAAGCTGGTGACTCTGAATCCAATAGAAAGAGCTCTCCTGACGCAGAAGCAGTTCACAGGAAATCCAGTGCCCACTCAAAATCTGAGCTTAATGCTAAAACCTCAAATTCTAACCCAGCTACCTCATCCCGAACATCTGAAAAAAAGGTCCATAAAAACAGCTCTGACTCTGATGAGGAGCACAGAAAAAAACGTCAGTCACAAGGACCAGACAGGGAATCTGTGGCTGGGACTTCATCTTCCAAAAAAACAGATTCAACGGATCACAAGACGTTAAATAATATGACTGGAACAGAGAAACAATCAAAAGACAGATCAAGTAATAACACAAAGCAGTCACAGTTAGCCTCCAGCCCAGTTACTCCTCAGAAGGAATGCAGCAAAATTGATGACAACTCTACTCCGCCTAAATCTAAATGCATTTCTCAACAGATGCATGAAGCTACACACAAAGTTAATTTGTCTAAAACAAATCAACAAACTGAGCAACAACCTCCAAACCAAGATCTTAGTAGTTTGGGAAAGTGCACAGATGTTTCTGAGAGTAACAAGACAACTGAAAGCTTGAAGGAATCCACTTCCATGACAAGTAGAAGTCTTGAAGTTAGAAGTTCCACTGATAAACCTAAAATGAAAAATGAGATTCCAATCCAAAGTAAAGCTCTGGCAGAAGGACCAACTGACTCATTTTGTGTATGCCACACTCCCGATCAGGATTCAGTAGGATCACTGGCAGGCCCTCTTTCTGTGAAAGAATTACCACCTGGAGGATGCTTAAAATTGAACACTAAATTAGATGGGCCATCGCACATCACACGGAGTGCTCAACTCTGTGAAAAAGATTCTGAGCAGCATTATGTGAATCCTGAACAACCCAGTAGTGGGATTTTGAAAAAGGATCTTTGCGCTAAAAAATCCCGATGGGACATTGTTGGTCAAGCCACTTCAGAAAATCAAAGCCCTACGAAAATAATGAATCAAGATGTGAAAAAGGTTATTTCAGTAAAAAGATTAGAGTTGAACAATGATACTACCCCTGACAAATCTTGTACACAGAAACAGGACTGTGAAGTACCATATAAAAAATCTGTAGAAGAACAAATACGAGACACAACCTCAGCTGAATCTCATCAGAAAGTAAGTTCTTGTGCGTCTGACCTTGAAAGCCAACATACTCATGGTGAACTTATAAAACAGATCGTTGAAGATCCTCAATCAGCAAACGCCCCTGTTGTTAGTGATCTTCCCCTTAATTGCAATTCTGGCAGTAAAGAGAAAATCAATGTAGACAAACCTAAGCCTGAAACTCAAGACCCTGATTCCTTAAACCATGATGGTAAATGCCACAGTGAGGACAGTGAGAGTGAAGAATCGGACTCCGATTCAGATGATGGGCATGTTTCCTTGAAGCGGTTGCACTCTGTGGTGGTTGTGCCAAAAAATTCAACCATTGCTCTTGAGACAAATGACTTGACTGAACCGTCTCCTGGCTCCTCAGTGTTTTCTGGACAGCAACAGATTGATACGCATGAAAGCATTAATAGGAACTTTGCTTATGGCTTTAACAATCAGTCAAAGCTCAAGGAATCATCACCTGCACATTTAAAGGCCAGTGCACAAGCTGCAAGGCTAAATCCAGATTTTAAACGTGTCTCCTACCAATCACAGAGCGACACCGTTGACAGCACCAGCCATTCAGATGCTACCAGTGCTCATGTAGACAACAACTGGAGTGCCCAAGAAAGACCAAATAGTGTCCAGATTAACCAAGCATTACTTCCGAGTATGGAAAAGACTCTGCGACCTGAATCGGATCACCATCAATACCATGATAGGCCAGATAGCTGGAATGGAAGGAAAGGAGGAAAGCAGCACTATGGGGAATCTACTAACTTCAGTGGTGGGAAGGGTTATGGCTTATTCTGGGATTTTAACCAGCCAGAACAGCCTAGCAGCACATTTCAGCAACCGGACAGCAGTCATGGCACTGAACACCTGCCTCAACCAGCAATTGCTCTGATTGATAGCGTTCACAGACAAGGTCCATGGACTCAGCCTGCCATCTCTAATACCAACAGATCAGTCAACACGCATGTGCCTTTTCAGTATCATGATTCAGTTAACCAGATCCATCCAGACTCTTTGACCAATGATCACGATTATGACAGAGTAGTAGGGATCAAACAAGCATCTATCTTGTCTGCTGATCTTCCAGGATCATCCCCATTTGTTCAAGCCCATGAGATAAGCAGTAATTGCAGCTTCACCACAGAAAGTCAGAACATCTTGGAAGTCCCTAGAGAAGACAACCAAAAGCCTCATCGAGGAAGGGGTCCACCTAAGAAGAGACGTCAAGAGTTTGAATCTGAATCAGATAATGAGGCAGAGGCTGGTCTGAGCAGTAAAAGGGAGAGTTCTGATGAGAGCTTAAGGGTTGTGAAAGATAGTAAGGAATCTTTCCACCAAATTCAAGAGGTGGCGCGCCGACTGCTCCATCTGAAAGACTTTGTGGATCCAGCTGTTTGGAGGGAAAAGGCCAAGCAGAAAAAAATGCCACCCTACTTTGACCTGATCGAAGAAAATCTATATCTGACAGAACGGTAAGTATATATTTTTCCTTTTTATACCTGCCTTATATTTAAATTATATTAAATTATATTTCCTTGTAATTTACTCACCCCATGTCATCCAAGATGTTTATGTATTTCTTTCTTCAGTCGAAAATAAATTAAGGTTTTTGATGAACACATTCCAGGATTTGCATCCATATAGTTAGTTTCAATGGACTCCAAACGGTTGAAGGTCAAAATTACAGTTTCAGTGCAGCTACAAAGGGCTATAAACGATACCAGATGGCGAATAAGGGTCTTATCTAGCGAAACGATCGGTCAAAAAAAAAAAAAAAAATTGTTTTAAATTGTATCTGCTTTATAAACACAAATGCACGCTTGTTCTGCGATGTGCATCCCAGACTTCTCGTAATACGTAATGACGTTGAAAAGGTCACGCTTGACGTAGGCTCCATCTCATCTTCTCCTCCCAAGTTCAAAATCGTCCGACATAGTTGTTTTATCTTGTAAACTCATTGAGTTGTAACTCTTCTTTTGTAAACGGCGTTTGACTTAGTATTTGCACATTCAACTTGTAAACACTGACTCGGTACTTCCGCCTACGTCAAGCGTGACCTTTTCAACGTTATTACGTATTACGTGAAGCGCATCGCAGAACAGGCGAGCATTTGTGTTTATAAAGCATATACAATTTTTATAGTATTTTTTTTAAATGACCAATCGTTTCGCTAGATAAGACCCTTATTCGCCATCTGGTATCATTTATAGCCCTTTGAAGCTGTACTGAAACTGTAATTTTGACCTTCAACCGTTTGGAGTCCATTGAAGCTAACTATATGGATACAAATCCTGGAATGTTTTCATCAAAAACCTTAATTTCTTTTCGACTGAAGAAAGAAATACATAAACATCTTGGATGACATGGGGTGAGTAAATTATGAGGAAATTTTGATTTGAAAGTGAACTAATCCTTTAATGATTCCTAAATGCATCTACTTCCGGAAGGCCAAATAAAGTGCTTTTGCTTTCGCCTAGAAACACACAGCTTCTCCCTGACACGGCTGCTTCAACACTACTGCGGTTACTGAAACCACGCCTTACGCAAATATTTCCACATCGTGACGTAGACATGTGGGGGCGTGTTTGAATGAGCCGTTTTAAGGGGGCGTGGCAGAATCTTAACTTTGATAAAGAAAATCTCAAACCAAAGAGATATTTTAGTCTTTGCAACTTCAGGGATCTTATTTATGGATAAATAAATATCGTATCTTTGGATAAAAGCATCTGCAAAATGACTAAATGTAAATGTATTTATGCACAAGCAGCTTGTAACTCTCCAAAGAGAAAGGAAAATGTGAAATCGCCTCATATGACTCCTTTAATTTGATCTTTCATAAAATCTGTTCTCTGTCCTTACAGAAAGAAGAATAAGTCTCATCGAGACATCAAGCGTATGCAGTGTGAGTGTGCTATACTCTCAAGGGAAGAGCGTGCCCAAGGAATGATGGCTTGTGGGGAGGATTGCCTCAATCGCTTGCTGATGATTGAGTGGTAAATTTCTTGCTACTACATCATAATATTTGCTTTATAGTAAAGAGAATCTGTAGCGATAGACTGTAATTAATATATCATGTTTATGTTACTTGCTGATTTTTACATTACTGGCAGATTGCGGCAATTTGCAGTTAGAACATTGAGGGCAAAATTTTATATATTTTTTTCTCTTTTTCTTGTTCTTTCAAGCTCCTCCCGATGTTTAAATGGGGCATACTGCTCCAATAGGCGCATTCAAATGAAGCAGCATGCAGACTTTGACGTAATTTTGACTGACAGCAAAGGCTGGGGCTTACGAGCAGCCAAAGACCTACAGCCGTAAGTACTATTTGCTTCAGCTAACAAGTGCTTATTAGATATGGTCTTTTATATTAAGTTACCAAATTTTTTTTGTTGTTGTTGCAGGAACACCTTTGTTTTAGAGTACTGTGGAGAAGTTTTGGATCATCGGGAATTTAAGGCACGGGTGAAGGAGTATGCAAGAAACAAGAACATTCACTATTATTTCATGGCTTTGAAAAATAATGAGGTGAGTATAAATATATTGTGCAAAAATAAGAATTTGAAGTTTTCTGACTTTCATGAATTAAGTTTAAAGACCCATGAGCCCATGTAGGGGTGTGCGTTTATATATCGTCTGTGATTTAATATCGTAATTCTTGTTTTAACGATGTGCAATTTTACAATATTGACTATTTTCCAAAAACCAAACAAAACGCCTACAGAGTGCAGCATACATTAGCCTACGCGGTGATGAAGCGGGTTAAACGGTGCACGTGCGTATTCTTTCACTGCATGATTCAGTCTAATAAAATGCATTAAGAATGATCGCAAAATTCAAGATATGGGGGCAGAAAATTTATATATTTACGTTTCATATGGTTAAAATCATACGAAGAGTGCCGTTTTTTCTTCAAAAATAAGCATGATTACAAATGTGATATTGATTGAACAACAGTTCAATAAACAATAAGTTAATATTAAGAAACTTATGTTTTAGATGCCATATTTCCTGTTTTTGCTCCATTTCGCCGACACAAAATAGCTACAACACTGTTTTGCGTCTCTGAGCAACATGGCGGTGATTCGTTCCTGAATGAATCAACCGTTTAAATGATTCGGTTCAATCACAATGACTCACTTGTTAACAGTGACTTTCTGCCTCCTACTGGCGATTTTAATTTCTCATTTAAAGTCTATTTTCATTTTTTTATAATTTTAAATATCAGTATTCAATGTTTTATGTTTAAAATATCAAAACATTATGCATTTGTAACTGCAGGTTAAAGCACTCCATGTCCCTCTGAGCTGCATTAAACAGTGTGTATTGTGTAAATACATCTAAAGGCAACTTCTGCAAAGATACATTTTGTTTGGTAACAGCCTAAATGTGTACATAATGTAATCTTAATTGACTGATTAAATGTAAAAATGTGACTCAAAAGATGTACACTTTTAGGAAAAAAATTGCTTTTATTAAAGGTAAAAATTTATTTAAACTTGTATGAAACGATGAATTAATTATTAATGTGAACTGACCACACAGAATATGAAGAATATCAAAAACTGCAGCTGTCCACGGTAGTCAGATATCAGCACAATAGCACAAAATATCATCTAATTATCATTATCGAAAAAATCCCAAAATATATTGAGATATAATTTTTTGTCAATACACCCTAAGCCCATGTCTCTATTTTTTCTTCAGATTATTGATGCGACTTTGAAAGGAAACTGTTCCCGTTTCATGAATCACAGCTGTGAACCCAATTGTGAAACTCAGAAAGTAAGTATACTTGATTTTCATTGTGGTCTCAGAATTTTGTACCCCCACACAAATCCTACTCCTCCTCATTATCATAACGAGCTACATCTGGATTGTTGTACAGTATATCTGCGTAGTTCTAGTATGTTGTTCAGAAAGGATGAGAAGCAGGATGTCAATAGAAAATGTAAATGTGATTGTTGGTGTCATACTATCAAGGAGAGTGGGTCAAAATGGCAAACTCTTCTGTCTAGCAACCAAACAGTCAGTTACTTAGGTCAACTAATTATGCAGTAAAAGGTTATTTAGCCACATCTCTATGCATTTTTTGCCTATGTAAGGATAGGAATAGGTGCTTCTGGAACTTAGAGCTTTGATTTCCTTGTAAAATCTTTGTTTTGCATTTCTAATCCATCACACCCTTTGCAGTGGACTGTAAATGGCCAGCTCCGAGTTGGCTTCTTCACCACCAAAGCTGTGACGGCTGGGTCAGAACTCACTTTTGATTATCAGTTCCAAAGATACGGGTAAAAGATCCAGTCATTTCCTTTCAAGTATAGTCTTCTTTTTCTTAAAATTATGCTCAACATACATGGTGATAATTATATCATATCTTGCTTCTTTTGTCCACCAGTAAAGAGGCCCAGAAGTGTTTTTGTGGAGCTCCTAGCTGTCGAGGTTTAATTGGTGGAGAGACTCGGGTTAGTGTCCGAGCAGCAGGTGGGAAGAAACAGAGGGAACGCTCACGGAAGAAAGATACTGACAGTGCACTTACCACGGTGAGCAAGAGTACTCAATTATTGTGTTGCATCCAGCTGTTGGAAATGACAAGAGAAAGGCAGAATAAACACATGCAGTGATGGGAAGTGTTTTACATGTCAAGTCCAAGACTCTGATATCATGTTTCAGTGATTAAATTTAGCCAACATTTGCGCTCGAACAGTTGTGTGTTAACGCTAGACATAAATAACACATGGCCTGCCAGATTTTCAAACTGTTGTAGTAAAGCGTTATCTTTAACCAGCAGTACCAAAGCAATGATCTTGTAGCTGAATTGGGTCAGCTTTGTTCTTGCTTGCATGCTAATTGCTCTGAGACTTTCAGGGCGTGTTCCAGTCTACAAATAACACTGCTAATTTATTCTGCATGCATTCAAGCTAGTTGCATTTTGAGGTTTTTATGGCTTGTTTGAACTAGCACTCTTCATCTCAGGCACAGACCTGCACTGCAAAAAAATGTAGAAACATCTTCTTGATGCATAAAATTGAGTGACTTGAAATTGGAAGTGAGCTTTTGCCATGGTCACAGTTTGATCAAGATCAAATAAAGATTTCTCCTGTGTTGCTGCTGCTGTCTAACTGGTTGAAATTGTTCTGCAGTTAGATGAAGAGCTGGAGGCTCTGCAGGAGAATGGAGAAGGCTTGTACGGAGAGAAAGCTGTGATCTCACTCTGCAGGCTCATGGTGCGAGTGGAGACAATGGAGCAGCGACTGACCTGCCTTAAACTCATTCAGGTATACAGCAAAATGGTCATGTGAAGATGTGTTTGATTTATTGAACAGCATTGCAGTGCTACAGGACATACTACTGCAAGTTTGGGGTTTTGCATTTAAAATGTTTTTTTATTTTTTTCTTGCAGAATACCCAGAATCCATTGTGCCTGAAGCAATTTTTGGATCACCACGGCCTCTCTCTGCTGTGGATATTTATGGTTGAACTTTCTGAGGCTAAGAGCAACTCTGTAAACAATATTAAACTACAGCTGGAGGTAAGAGTTCAAAACACACAGTTTGGGGGGAATTTAAGAGCAGATTCCCAAGCAAATTACTGGGCTGCTAGCTATTTCTGCCATTTTCCTCTAGCAAAATCCAGAAATTCGTAGTGGTCTGATATTTTAGTAATACAATTTTTTGTTTTGGTTTGGTTCTTTGGCAAAATTATTAGATAATGAAGACTCTGGCAGTGCTTCCCATCTCAACGAAGAACATGCTGGAGGAGAGCCGAGTGCTGCAGTTTATCCAGCGCTGGGCTCAAAGCCGGCCACTCAGCCAACCAGCAGAACAGGATGGCTACTCCAGTGAGAGCACCTCACGTGCACAAACGCCCCTCAACACCCCTGATGGTCCACTAGCCAAGCTGGTTACTGAGCTGGATGGGGACACTCCCAAGCGAGCAGTCTACCGTAGGTTGAAGATCATCAGTGAAAACAGTCTGGACAGTGCCATGTCCGATGCTAGTAAAGCTTCAGATGGGAAAGAAGCGGAGGATGAGGAAGAGGAAGAAATGGAGGATGAGCCTTCACAGTTGGAAGCCACAATTGAAATGGAGGTTAAAGTAGAAAACAGTGAAGCCCCTTCTGAGAGTCAAGCTGAGCTTGAGCCTGAATTGAAACATGAGCCCCCTGAAACCGAAGAAGTCACACATTCAACACAAGAGGCCACTGGCAGTGAGGGAGAGACACTTGAAACACAAGAACCTGAAGAAAAACCCAACGTTAAGCCTGAAGAACAACTGGAGGATGAGAAGATCGTGGAGGAGACCAAGAGCGACGAGCCATCAGAGTCCCAGACGGAGTCAGCAACAGTTGAAGATGCCCCTTCAGTCACGGACACCACATCTGCAGCAGACATTAGTAATGATGTAGTTGCTGAAGTGGAAACTCCCATGACTGAGACACAGGTGGAAAACGCATCTTCTGAACAATGCAGCTCCGAAGGGAATGAAAGTTGCAGCACTGCAGAAATCACACCCACGCAACCGTCGGAAACTATAATGGAGAGCGTATCCTCTGAATCTACAGTTGTTGCCATAGAGAGCACACCCACAGAATCTCCATCTGCCTCTGTGGAAACCACTCCACCTGAATCTGCTGCTGTTTCTGCTGAAAACGCATCATCAGAGGCTTCCGTAGCTGCCGGTTCTGCTGATGTGTCGGCCCTTGCCATTGTAGCTGTTCCAGCAGAGGGCGCTGCAGTGGGGACGCCTTCTCAAGATGAGGAGGAAGGTGTTTCTGATGTTGAGAGCGAGCGCAGTCAGGAGCCACAAGTTCGGGCTTCTGATATCAGTGACATGGCCGCCCGGCTGCTGGACATTTGGAAAGACTTAAAGGCAAGACTAAAATTAGTTAAAAGTAGGAATGCACCAATAATTTTGTAGCTGCCAAGTACTGATACTTTATGGTTCTCCCAGATACCTGTGTTTTTCGTATTGCTCTAATTTGCAAGTACATTACAGTGGGACTGATCATTTGAGTGTGTTTTATCCAGAGTCGATACTAAGCCCAAAAAATATTTATTTTAGGGTATGCCTACATAACTGCAATCTTTCTGATCATAATTTCAGAATAGAAATACCTAATACACTGAAACTTTCTAATGCATGTCGACCACCTGTTTTCACACACTTTATCAAATGGAGTATACTTGTTCAGCAATACGGATAAACATATGCATAAAAACCAGAGTATACTTTATACATCACCTCTTAAAAATAATTGTGTACTTGATCATGTTGGATCACAAATAAACAAGGTGTTTTTTCCCCTCTCAGGAGGTTTACAGGATACCAAAAAAGAGCCAAGTTGAAAAAGAGTCAAGTGGTATGTCAAGAACGCATCATACTTCGACCTAGTTTGATTTTAACCACTTCATATGTTTTTTGTAATAACCTCTAATCCATCCTTTGTTTTCATCAAATAGATCGCAGTCGTGATCGAGAAGCCCTGATGACTCCTCGCACACCTTCGAGCAGTCGAGAGAGAGAGCGAGAAAGAGAGAAGGAGCGTGATCGAGACCGGGACAGAGACTGGGAGCGCGAACGGGACTGGGACCGAGAGAGGGATGGAGAGAGATCGTCTCTTCGCAGTGCAGATAGAAAACGGAGACGGGGCTCCACCTCCCCTCTACCGCCTTCAGTCTATGAGAGGAGCCGCAGAAATGATGACCGGTAAGATTTAAGATGCAACATTTATTTTAATTGCCTTCATTGTGATAGGAGACTGGAAGTGAAGTTGGAGAGAGAGAGAGGAGGCGGGATCAGGAAAGGTCCTCGAACCAGGATTTGAACTCGGGACGCCCATAGCACAACAGCTTAATGTTCATGTGCTGCTTACAAGGCTATTGGCATCAACAAGACACAATAATTCGAATACATACAATTCTGTTATTATTTAATCACTCATGTTGTTCCAAAATCATACAAGCTTAATGGAAAACTAGAGAAAGTGTTTGGAACAGCATGAACCAATTTTCATTCATTGGTGACCGGTGCTGGCAAAATGAGTCACAATGAGCAATTTTCATAAATGAGTTATTCATAGGTCCTGGAGTGGCCTAGCCAGTCTCGAGACTTAAATCCCATAGAAAATCTGTGGAGGGAGCTGAAGGTTCGAGTTGCCAAACATCAGCCTCGAAACATTAATGACTTAGAGAGAATCTGCGAAGATGAGTGGGACAAAATCCCCTGTGGCGTCCGTACAAGAAACGTCTGACCTCTGTGGTTGCCTACAAGGGTTTTGCCACCAAGTACTAAGTCATGTTTTGCGAAGGGGTCAAATACTGACCTCACTCATTAAAATGCAAATCAATTTATAACTTATTTGAAAAGCGTTTTTCTGGATTTTTTTTATTTTTTGTTATTCTGTCTCTCACTGTTCAAATAAACCTACCATTAAAATTATAGATCAATCATTTCGTTGTCAGGGGGCAAACGTACAAAATCAGCAGGGGATCAAATATTTTTTTTTCCCACTGTAAGAAAGAAACATAGGCCTAGTGCACTACTTTTTTCATTTTACAACTAAACAAAAGCATTCAAATAAGAAAAACAAATAATCAAATGTAAAAATCACTTCAGTCTGTTCATTCAAAATAAATTGATTATTAGTCTGACTTATTTTGAACCAAATCAACTGACAAGAAGTCAAACTAATTGAAATAAACCTGGCTTATTTAGTAAACTTGTTTAATGAATCAGGCCCCGGGACTTACTATACCTGTAAGCCTGAATGTTAAACAATAAAAGAAAAGATCACTGCTCATGAGTGCTTTTGTAGTTCTAACTAACTGAAATAAGCCTGGCTTGTTTGGTAAACCTGTTTTATGAAACAGTCCCCTGTACTGCACGGATCTAATATAATGTGACGCATCAATGTTTTTCCCCAACAGTTCTCCAAACGTTTACTTAAGACATAACAGATTATGTTTGCGTGCATGTGTGTATGTGTATATTTATCGGGATCGGTCGCTAGTGGAAGCGCCTTTATGTGCACGATTCATATGTCAGTCAGCGGCAGTGAAAGAAGGGAGCAGAGAAAAAGGTACTCTTAGAAAACATACAAATAAAGATAATTTTAGATGTTTAATTACTATTTGGAGCATTTGGTATTGCTAGACAAGGGGCCAGATTCACGAAACATTCTTAAGAAGAAATTTCTTCTTAACTTCCATTTTCTTCTTATTTTTTAACTTAAGAAACAAGTTAAGAATATTTTGTATTCCCAAAAATTATTCTTAAGAATATTCGTATCTTTTTTTCATAAGATTGTTCTTAAGACAAAACTTAAGAAGAATTCAAATTCTTGAAAAGAATCTTCTTAAAAATCATCGTAAATAACTTCTTAAATTTAGGACAGCCCCAGACTTGTCTTAAATCCCAAACAGTAAGAATTATTTAATAAATGTATTGGGTTATTTCAAATTAATTGTTATATTTAAGCATTACAACAACATTAGCAACATAGAATACACAGTAGGACTATTAATAGGGATGTGCACGAGTTTTCTGAAGTGACAGGGATGCTAATGTAAACAATGATCGGTCATGATTAGCCTGTGTGTGACGCTACTTTTTGCTGACTTCAAAACTCAGTAGCAACTCTACAAAAATGAGTCAGATAGGGAGCTTTAATTGGACGCTTTTATTTTAGCTTATAAATACGACAGAGGCTGCATCCGAAAACTTAGGCAGCTGACTTGCTGCCTCGCTGTCTGTCAGGCAATGACTTAAAAGGCAGCGTTTTTGCACGGAGGAACCTCACAAAACTGAGTTCGGACAGGCTTCTGAGGCAGCGTAACGGTTTAATTATCTACAACAATATAGAACGAGTTTTGGTGATAACTAAATTAATATTTAATTACTAAAACACTGGTTTCTCGCTAGAAATAACACCAAAAGTGCAAAAAGTTAGTCAGAAATATACATTTATACACAAACTAACCACCAAATGCAACTTTCAGACGCCATCTTTATTTTTTAGCTCAACCGAAACGGATCGCTACAGCTTGAGACAGACTGTTCAAAAACACGCCGCATTAAAAACGTGAAGCTGAGCGCCAGTCAAAGTCATGACAAAAAGAGTGTGCGTGCTGATTATGATTATGAAGGTAATCTGCAGGAAGCGCAAAAAGACAATAAAGGGTGAGTTTATCAGTGCGTCATGTATTCACTCAGATAAAGACATTTTCAATCTTATTTTCTTCTTAAGAAAATATTTGAGAACTTCTTAAGAATTTTTCAAGAATTGCACTTAAGAACATTCTTACGAACTTCGTGGAATTTATCTTAAGAAATGTCTTCACTTATTTCTTAAGAAGATTTTCGTGAATCCGGCCCCTGGACTTAATGAACTAATTTTTGTGAAAACCTGAAATTCAACCAAAATAGTCGTATTTCACGTTTTTTTTTTTTTTTTATCGTAGCTCAAAATTAGCCTGTGCGCATTCCAACTAATTTTGCCAGCACGTGTCACATAGATTTCCATGTTCAAAGTGTGGTTACTGACACCTAAATCTTCCTGCATTATTTCTGTAGTTATGAGCAGTCCAGCAGCAATAAGAAACTCCACACCAAAGAGTCTCGTAACAAGCTGTCTACTGAGGAACGACGAAAGCTCTTCGAGCAGGAAGTGGCTCAGCGGGAGGCCCAGAAACAACAACAGCAGCAGCAACAACAACAACAGCAGCAGCAATTACAGACTCTTGCATTTAACCCACTGGCCTACACCTCCAGTCCAAACTACATTGCCTATCCACCTGGATACCCTATCCAGACCTACATGGATCCCACCAATCCCAATGCAGGAAAAGTGCTTTTGCCCACACCTGCTGTAGAGCCTGTTTGTGTCACCCCAGCTCCTGGTACATTCGAACAAGCACCTAATCAGCCTATCATATCAGATCTCAATCTAGCTTCACCCTCTTCCACCACCACCCAGGCCGGACCTGCCTCCAGCTTGGCACATATCCCTGCCTCTCTGGAGCTTTCCTCTGGCACACAGACTCTGCAGTTTGTCCAGCCTGCTGTGCCAGCACAGGACCCGAATCTGGGCGTCCTGTCGGAGCCTGTGCAAACAGCCAGCCCACAGGTCCAGGGTCAGCAGGGTTACACCACGCTCTGGGACCCCAACACACAGCAAGCGGTCACGGTGCAGACGCAGCCAACCCAGCAGTACTCCACCACGGCACAGCCTCAGACTGCCATCTACTACCAGGGCCAGCCCTGCCAGACCATCTATAGCATTCCTGCAGGCTACCCACAAACCAACACTCCTGTCATACAGGTTGGGCACCAATAATTTCCTTTCACTCCTCATTCTCGCATAGTGGTCAACTGATAAAAGTTTTAGAGTGCAGATATGTTGAGAGCAGAGTGGTGTATATATAAATCCAAAATATGATGCAATGCAGTTTCATAAAACCATAGCAAATGAGACACTTAGAAATAACAAAAAAATTAGGGATGCACAACATTATCTGTACTGTTTTGATTACTGGCAGATAATATAGTTGCTTGTTAATTTCCCCTATTTACAGTTAAAAGTAATCTTTAGCAAATATTATAGTGATGATCCATTTTTATACATGTTTTGATGCCTAAATTCGTAATATTTAAAGTGATTAAGTTTTTTATTTTAGTTTTTTTTTGGGGGGGGGGAAATTGCATAGAATGTCAATATAAGCCATTAAACAGTTAATAGCCATAATATGAAAATAATCAGTTTATCATTGTTAGCCAGTCTGTGTTTGCATTTGTAATTCAAACATTTTCTACCACAGTGCAATCTGGAATCACAGTGTGTCCACCAAAGGGAAGGCAGTTAAACTAGTTCTGCAACAGTCCATCTCTTTTCTAAATCCATGTTATTGATCTTACTGTGAAAAATTCATTCTAGCATGTTTCTTAAAAAAAAACATGCTGACCCCTCCCAAAAATAACCCGATCTTCTGGTGAAGTAACATTTCTCTCTGGTGCCTTTTTGCCTGGACTTCTCTAATCATTTAGTCATTCCTGCCCCTCTCTTACAGTAGACTCTTATTCAGCCTTAATTTCCAAGTGCAATGCCCACATCTCAAAATCCAATCAACAACTGATGGATAAAAATAAGTTTGTACGGTCATGAAAAACCTGGAAAAGTAATGGAATTTTAAAACGGCAAAAGTTTTGGAAAAATAAATGAACCCAGAAAGTTTTGGAAAAGTCCTGAAAATCTATTTCACAAATCTATGTATAATAGAATTATTCTGAATTTCATTGCGGGATTGCGCATTGGCTACATTGCATAGTTTTACTCATTCCCGCAGCTTTCGACTTTAAAATGATGGATTCATCAATAAGCTTTAAAACAGCTTCACATCAGCGTATCTTGTCTGCACTAAAGAAGTCTTTCGCTCGTGTTTCGGTACAGTTGATAGAATTGTCACTTACCTAATCTGGTCATTGTTGCATAGTCACAAAAATGTATTATTTATTTGCACATCTTTTTAAGCCATTCGGTACTCGCGCGCTCCAGAGCAGAGGCGGTGCGCAGTCACATCCAAAGCATGCTCGTGCATATATAAAGCCGCCTTGCGAGTACCAAATTGAGTTTGCTACCAAACAAGCTCAGTAGAACCCTGCACGGGCCTCAAACATGTGCCCTTGTCCAACAGCTTATCAGAATTACCAGCATAAGAATTAATTATGCTGCTGCTGGACACTTAACACCGTCCTAGCCGCTCTTGACAGTCGCGGTAGCATCGTGTTGTTTCCACCAGCGCGGCAAATCCTTTTCATCACCATAATAATTGATGGATATCTAAAATATAAAAATGAGGAAGCCTAAAACAAGCCCGATGGCCTTGCCGTATCTGAGCTATGACATGAAAATTGTCCCGAAGCTGTAAATAAATCGGGGCTGAAATATAGGGCTCTAAAGCGTAGCTTGTTGAGTTTAAGCGGAAAAATACACACAAAATAACGTTAAAATGGCGAGTCAATCCTGGCGAGTATCCTCATAAACTTTGTCGTTTTTTTCTTAAGTCAATGTAAACCGTTGTAAAAAGAAAAGTTTACAAAACCAAGTTTAGGTCCTGCATTTAGGCTAACTAAGTTAAATAAATGATAATATTCAGTGATGTGAGATGTTCTTTTTGTGGAGTAAAGGTCATTGCACACTGGTCCGAAATTTTTGCATGGTAAAAAAATAAATACATCAAGTTGTCAATCACGTTTACACACACTCTCCAAAACTTTTTTCCGTTATAAAATTCGGATCAGGTTCGATTTTCTGCGTTTTCACATCCGTAGCAAGCATTTTCAAAGGAAATTATGACAAATACAATTGATTTTTTTAAATGCATACAAAAAAAAAATTTTGTGAAAGGACCCTTCTCGTCTGGTGCAGTTGAATCTTGTGCTTATTACTAAAACAAGAAAGCAAACAATAGCATTAATAATCACTAATTTTAGTTAACATATGCTATGATAATTTGGAACAGATTTTTATTCTTATTATAAAATAATGGAACATTAGTCATGAATATTGTCATGGAAATGTATTGGTAAAAATGTGTACGAACCGTGAGTGCTGTGAGATATGAATGTAATAGCTGTCACACACTAGTGTAATCTTCACAGTGCATAACCTCTTCATGTATTGTGTGGTATTTTCTTTTGAGTGAACACTTCATACTAATGTAGTATATTAACGGCTGCTACATGCTAAGCATTACGCTTGTATTTGTGTGCAGACATACACGGAGCCAGCTGCCAGTTACTTGCATGGGCAGCAGGTGTACACGGGTCATCAGCAGGGTGTGGTTGTGCAGCAGGGAGGCACCGTCACCACCATTGTCACATCTCAGACAGTTCCACAGGTATGTAACTCAGGCCTTTCACCAAATGAGGGTGCTGTCACCCTCTCTCTCCGTATATTTTTTAAGCATTCCTTCTTAGTAATTGTTCATAAAGAAATGCTGGGACTTAGAATTTGAATTTTTATTATTATAGTTGAATAGTGTATACGTACACATAATCAATTAGTTAAATTTAATTTATACAAAAAAATCTCAAAACGTGGGGGGAAACATTTTGTATACACTTTAATTACCAAAAACAAAATAAGCTGACTTGTCAATGTAAAGATAAAAAATAGGCCTGTTTGCACCAACACATGATAACTATAACGATTAAGATATAAATCATAAAAAATCATTCTAAATGTAAAAGAATAGTAGAGTCCACACCACATCTATAATGAAAATGATAATGATATGCACTGTGGTGATTGTCAGGTGAGTTATTTGTGCTAAAAAACATTAACAGCCAATCAGAATTCATCCTCCTTTAAAGAGAGCATGCATTTAAAGTGGCAGATGACATAACTGCACACACAACCACACTTATCGTGCATTGGTGTGATTGTGCCTTGTACATAAATCTGATGCAGCAGCTATATGTTATTAATTGGCATAGTTAATGTGATCACATGGCCTATACTGTAGTATCAAGTTCTTGCTAGACTGCTTGTAATTAGTGTTTTATAGACAACAGGGTTCCAGTAACCCTGAACATGCTGACTAACCTCTCCTGAACTGTGATTCACCACAGGAAATGATCGTACCCAACAGCATCATTGAACTGCCGCCCCCTTCCCCTCCCAAACCTAAAACCATTATCCTGCCTCCCAGTTGGAAAGTGGCGCGAGACCCAGAGGGCAGAATCTATTACTACCACATCATCACCAGGTATGAATGGTCCTTATTAAACAAGCAATCTGTATATCATTAAAACAGAATTAAACCTTATTTTAATCAATTAAGCTTGATGACATCATAAGGGTGGCACGGTTCAACTTTTTTACGGTTCGGTTTGTATCACTGTTTTAGAGTCACAGTTTCGGTATAGTTCGGTATGTTTGTGGAAAAACTATACCATCAAATAAAAATAAAGAAAATAAGAATAATCGGTCTAACTACAAGCAACAGCACAAATAAATACAATAGAGTAAAGATACAAATAAAATAAACAGTGATTTTCTGTTTTTGTTAGTTTTTTAGGTAGGTCTAGCATTAGTTTTTAGGTACAGAAATTGAATAAAGTAATCAAATGTAAAACCGCACTGCATATTTGAATGTATAAATTAAAGAATCTTTATTAAAGTTACAAAAGCGATTCAATCAAGAGCAGTGAGTGATTTCTTTGTTGTTGCTGTTTGATGAATATTAAGAAAGTGCTGTCACTTTAAGAGAATGCACTAATACTGTACGTTCAAGAGCATGTGAGCGAAGCGGAGCGGTTTGTGGGCGTGCGCTCCGGCCAAAGCATGTTCCGCTAATGTTCCGCTCACGCTCACCAGTAAACCAAATCACACTCTGACATAATTTTTTTCCTGTTTATAATGAAATTATTGAATAAATGTATAATTTAAAGCAGTAGTCCGATAAGTAACGGTTATGTTTCAGGGTGACGTTCAGCTTGTAGAATTGTATTAATTTAAATGTATTAAATTACAATTATTAATTTAAAAACATGTCTTGTTTTTGAAGCCACTTGGCAAACCTTCGTAAAAAAATTAATAACTGAAAAAGTAGCCTATACTTTTCCATGAAAACACAGCTTCAGTTATTGTGCAACAGAACATTCAAAACACGCACACAAGATGAAATGCAGATATAGAATTTCACAAAATACATCTTGCTTATCAGGCCCATGAAAGCACACACAAGATGAAATGCACGTAACAAAAATTATTTTGTGGCGTAAATAAAAGAAACACACTTTCTAAAATTTAAATAAACCAAAACTGCGGGGAAATGCGGTCTATTAAAACATCTCTCAATCTTCACAGGATTTTAGAAATATTAGCTTAGACAAACTATTGCTTAGCCTATTCCACAGATTCTCGAACTAGCAAATTACCAAAGGGCATTTTGGGTTGAGCGAGCGGCGCTGAGCGTATGGAGCGAGCTTCACTCCGCTCACATGCTCTGGTACGTTCAGCCGGCTATGTCTGCTATAGGATACTTACCAAAACGGGCATTTGGACTATTTTTGTGTGAATTTGTTTATTCAAACACAATACTTCACAGAGAGCTTAATATTTGCGCTCGTTCTGAGGCGCGGGTTTGCGCGCTTCTAATGAGTGCACGCACAAATCACTGCGTGCGCGAGGAAGCGTCCTCTGGCTCTTAAATGTTTAAACTGGCAAACACTTACATGAGTTTAGTTTAAACACAGATATCAACGTGCTGTTCAGGTTTCACCTGTGCTCGCGCGCCATCAGCACCCGGGTGATGACAGAATAAATGCTCATATTCCAGCATACACTGGCATTGAACAAGTGAATCCACTTTTTTTTCTTTCATCACTGTTGTTGTAATGTATTGGGAAGCCAGAATGCGCATCCATCAACAGAAGCATACATTAGCCGAACCCTGTTTGTTTCACGTGTTATTTATAACAAACCGTATTGCAGATGTGTTGTCAGATTTAAGTTGAGCCGTGATCCTAGCGAGTTCCGAACCCTGTGTGGAGAACCGGACGCTTCGGGTTTTTTCTGTGAACCGTGCCACCGCTATGACATCAGCATGGATTGATCTAATGAAGACAAATTGCCGCCAGGCCATGTCTGTCTTTGTCCTATTGTAATGGCTTCACTATGAGGACATGATGAAATGCAATTTCTCTTTCAGGCAAACACAGTGGGATCCTCCCTGCTGGGATGGGACTACAGAGGAAGCCAGTGTAGAACACGAGGCTGAGATGGACCTCGGGACGCCCACATATGATGAAAATCCTTCAAAGGTATTAAACAATTCCTTGTGCTTAGGGGAGTATCATAGGATTTTCATCAACCTTAACTTTGAAGTACTATAAAAGTACTTAAAATAAAACACGGCTTGAACCCTGGTCCACCCAGCCCATTTATGAAAATCAAAGAAAAAACGGGTAATTCAGAAATTGGCACCGTGGTGACAGCACCACCTTAAGCATATTAACGTATGCCTGCCCAACGATTACATTTTGGGACATTTGTTACTCATTTTACATGCAAAGAAGTTAAAGGGATAGTTCACCCAAAAATGAAAATTCTGTCATTAATTACTCCCCCTCATGTCGTTCGAAACCCATAAGACCGTAAGAATAAAGTCATTCGTTTAGTTTTCTTAGTGCCAAAAAAGTATTCTTGTAGTTTCATAAAATAAAGGTTGAACCACTGATGTCACATGGACTATTTTAACAATGTCCTTACTACCTTTCTGGGCCTTGAACACGTCAGTTGCATTGCTGTCTGTGCAGGGTCAGAAAGCTCTCGGATTTCACCAAAAATATCTTCATTTGTGTTCCGAAGATGAATGAAGGTGTTAAGGGTTTGGAATGACATGAAGGTAATTAATGACAGAATTTTCATTTTTGGGGGAGCTATCCCTTTATGAACAGAGATCATTTGAATATAAATATCCTAAAGATACAGTACAAAAAAGGTCTCACAAAAGGATTACTGAACGTTTTTAAGGTATAAAATATCACTCCTTTTTCCCCCTGAAGTTCACGATGTTAAATAATACTGTGTGGAATGAATGCTCTTCTTAATTTGAAATAATAATTACTATATTAATTTAAAAAAGGCAAATAAAGAAAACAAAAAGTCAGTAGTAAGAAACAAATAAATAAATTAGATTTTTTTAGGAGGATAGGTGGGATAGTGTTCTTTATTTAATTTTTTGTGACACTATTGCTGTTATAGACACATTATTGTTTGCATTACTATTACAAACCAAGCTGTATTTACATTAATACCTTACCAAGACGGATATTTTGTTCAAGACATGCCTTTAACTAGGGTTGTGACGGTGAGGAAATTTTCCCACCGGTTAATCGACGTGTTGTTCACACCGGTCATCACCGTGGTGGGGGGGTCATTTGAGTTTTCCCTCTTTTCCTCGCTTTCCTTTGGTTTTAAATACCCTGTAAGAGCCCTGCGTGTTTTACTTTGACTTTCATATCAGCGGCAATTCGGCATCAAGCAGTTGTTTGTTTTTAGTTATTTTTAGTTTTCCCTCTTTCCCTAACTTAAATAGCTTATAAAAGCACCGTGCGCATTTTACGTTAACTTTGAAGAAATTAAATTCAAGCAACAACAAAATACAACGTAGAACATAGAACTTTTTATAAAAAAAACGAATAAAAATACACCATATTTACACCAAAGCTGATTACAGTGACATGATCGTGCATTTGGCGTGCTTTGTGTCCTTTATAATTGCTGCGCAAACTGTGTATGTGCGCTCTCGGCTCACTCATCACTATAACATCATATTTCTGCTTGAATACAGCTCAGTATATTCACGTAGTTGAATACAGCGAGTGTTTTATAACGGATGCTCGCCTGTGTTGGAGAAGTTTGTGAGGATCAGTGGTGTTTATGTGCATACGGGCATCAGACGCTCCAAACTGCTTGTTCTTACAGAGGAACTATTTATTGATGGTGTCGTAAATGGTGAATAATAATAAAACACTATTTTTTATAATTAAATTAATGCAATATAAATATACATCCCAACAAGCCTTTTTAGTTATTTATTTAATATGTATTTTATAATTTATTTACTTTTCACTTGGTAGATCTCTGTGAGTTTTCTCCCTGACTTAGATTAATGTCAGACTCAGAAGTCAACAGGCTTAAAACGGGCGCTTTTACATTTCGTTTTGAAACTCTTCAGCCATCGTCTTGTCTGTCTCACCTCACTCTTCTTGTCAGTCATCTCTCTTTACGTGATAAATTAAATCTGATCTGTGATGCAGAAGTCTGCGCAGGACTGTTTTTTTTTTTAGTCCCGCTCCCAAGGTTTTATGCTCCCACGATATATTCACTGTTCGTTCACATTTCTGCTGAAAGAAAGACAGATAGGCTAACAAATAAAAGTTTAGTCTGCACAAAATTGTATTTATTTTATTCGTCTTGTCAAGAGTCTTGAATTTATTGACAGAAAAATGTCTATAACATTTTGCTGCCAACACAGAAAAAAAAGTTATACACAAATTCTAATCCTTATTTTTATTCGTCTTGTCAGGATACAATTCGTTTAGGCTAACATTCAGCCTACAACACAATAGGGAAAAAAGTTGCAGAGGGAAGATTTTTTAGGTTTAGCCTAATAGCTATTTTATTAGTCTTGTCAAAATACTAAATTAATTTAACATCTCGCTGTTAACACGGTGAAAAGTGCAGCAGAGAAAAATAAATAAATTCGACACAGTCTGTCATTTAAAATGATAGGATAAGCATAATACAAAGAAAAAAGGAAAGACGAGTTGAACGTCCTTCAAGGACAGCGCTTGCTCACACTTTGAAATAAATGGCATTTTTATATTTTTGATTGATTTAGGATTGAATAAGTATCAAAGCACTGGTAATTTTAACAATCCCTATTCTAGAGTTCACTTTGGTACACACATGTAGGGTCTGAGACTGTCCCAGCCTCTCTGGGTAATTGAAGATGTTGTTCCAGCCATCTACGATGGAATGGTTCACAGCTGGTGCTCATCCACATAGAAAAAAGCTATTTGGAGTTCGGAGGAAAACACTTTTCAAATTTGCCTCAGTGTTTAAAAGGCATCGGCTTATAAGACGCATCATATGATGCAAATACATAAGAGGTCTGACCGGGCCAATCCAAACTGAAACATGAAGTTAAGAGCAAGTCACAATAAACATTGTTTTAAAGTCATGTCATTTCACAGGTCATAACCATCTTGATCTGTCGTTCACTGCTGTCCTCCTCCCCCATCACCCACTCCGCCTTTTTCTTTCTTTCTCTGCCTCATTCTCTCTCTCAGGGTTTTGCTGGTGTTTTCTCTGGCTCTCTTTGATGCTAATCAGACCCAGCTGTTGAAACCGTATTCATTTATATGTGGTTTCTCGTTTGGAAGTCGAACTGTTGAATCGCCCTTTTCCTCTCATTTGGATATTGCTTTCTCTGGCTTTTGGATGCTAGAAGCCTGCAGATGACTATAGCTGGGAGGTATGAACTGGAAAATACATTGGGATCACAGAATGAAGCCTTACCAAGCCAAATTTACCATTTGATAAACAATATATTAGAAAATTTACACATATCTAATTTTATGTCCGTACACTTGGGAGACTCCAAACGACTTTGGACACATACAATGCTGTAATTCTTGAATGCTTTAATGTACAGTCATCTTTTGGGCTCTAATGAAAGGTTACACTTAGAGCTATTCAGTTTCTCATCCAGATTCACTGTCAATAATTGCTGACACATAGTAACTGAAGTAGTGACATTTATTTATAGAATCCAAAATGTGGATTTAAAAGTTTAAAAGTTAACACTTTTAAAATTACATGCTATTTCTGTACACAGTACATTATTTAATCTGTTATATTGCATCCTACTGTGTTATTCCTATGTATGTCTGTACTATCATGCATGTCTGCATTATGTCAACAAAAAGTGGTCTGATAAAGACACAGATTGTACATGCTGTGTTTATTGTATCTTAAAATGGTTTAATAGTTGAAATCACAAGAATCTCAGCTTTCCATATGACATGATTTTTTATTTTTTTGTTGTCACCACAGGCGTTGGATTCTTAAAGGGTTAACTATTAAACTTTTAACAGATTTAGTCTCATTTCCTCTGATATGCACTGGTTTGGCCTTTGGGTTTCTTTCTGGGATCTTTTGACAATGAATATTGACAGTCTTGGCATTGATTCAACATAGTCTCATATCATATCGGCTGTCTAAGTGGACTCTGAAAGTTGCAATGTTTAATGTAGAATTTAGACTCCCAAGTATGTTTTGAAAAATAATGTTTAAACAATGTCTAGATTATATACTCTTACAGGAGTAATATGTCAAATAAACTGTCAGGATTCTCAGTAAATAATTTCATGTGTTGGCTTTTTTGTTTGACCTCTTTGCACAGTTCTCTACAAAGACCGCCGAGGCAGACACGTCCAGTGAGCTGGCCAAAAAAAGCAAAGAAGTCTTCCGCAAGGAGGTGAGCTTTAAGATTCTCTTGGGTTTTTTACCAAATAATTATAGCGATAGCTCATGTGTGTCCAACTCGTCTAACTTTTCAATTTCTCCTGCTTATCTTTTCAGATGTCACAGTTTATTGTGCACTGCCTTAATCCGTACCGCAAGCCAGACTGCAAACTGGGCCGTATCAGTAACACAGAAGACTTCAAACATCTTGCTAGAAAGGTAACGTGTGTTCCTGTATGCTTTTCAAAAATGGACAAAGAGCATTCTTATGTTATTGTTTTATATAGGGTGCTTTCACACTAGCACTTTTGGTGCGCACCCGGGTTCGATTGACGTCAGAGTTTGGTTCGTTTGGATGATGTGAACGAACGCTGTAACTGACTTTGGGTGCGCACCAGCGAACCGTACCCGAGTCCGCTTAAAAAAGGTGGTCTGGGGTACGGTTCAAGTGAACTCCGGTAGAGTTCGCTGCTGATGTGAAGGCAACCGCACCAAATCGCGGAAGTGAACCGTTATTAAGGACGTATTATTTGATAAAAAATGTGTTTCACTCACTTTTCTGACGAGCGTGATTGACGCACTGCAAGCTGAGAGCTGTATGTCTAATTTATGTTCGCCTTCAGCGTTCTATAGAGCAGTGGTTTTCCCTGGGACTTAAATAAAAAAAATGGCTAGCCAGGATGATTTAAGGAAAATGTATGTATACAAAAGTTTTGTTTTTCATGTAACAATGTGGAGTACTTCAAGACTCAGGAAAGAAGCAACTAAATCGCAATATAAACAACAAAATGTCAGAAAGTAACCGGCAGCACCGCCTCAGGTCAGAATCAAATGTGTATTTTGTGAACAGAGTTTGCGGAGCTCTACGGTTTTTGCAGCGTTGTACATTGTAGCAAATCAGATACATATATGTTGCGTCAATTTCTATAAGAAAATGGCAAATGGTCAGCTTTAGTTGACAGAATCCACTCACTTTCAGAACGCGAGTGTTCTTGCAGTCCAGAGTTCTGTAAGAAGCTCGCAACTAAGCTTTATAAACAAAACAAAGTGTAGAGGTGATGTAAATAAGACATTAATTGTGCCGTGTTGACAGATTCATTGATTATAGCAGCGGGGAACGGCTGCTGCCTTGATAGACAAAGACCGCGGTTGCGACCCAAATAAACTGAAATGAACACAGTGACAGCTTTTTAAGGAAGCGGACCGTGCTTTCTTTCTCGGTCCCACCGTATAGCTATGCTCATTCAAAAATCAAAAACTGCTGAAATTAGTGAGTACTTGTTCATGACCATCTATTTTGACATATATTTTGTCAGTATAGTAATGATTAACTACAATGCATTGCGATTTCGAGAGAATATGGATGTACACTTAGTTTGTTGCAAACTATATCCACTAATTTGTTAATTTTTCTTAGCAGTGATGTAAAACCAAACTTTTATTTTCTGAATAAAATGTGAGCATGGCCTTTCTTTAAAGTCAATATAGCCATTCTCTATTCAGAATTTGTCAATAAAGTTTGGAATTTTCAGCAGTTGTCTCTCCTTCCTTCTTATGAAGGATACAAACATACAGTAGGGCTACCCTGCGATTATGAGCTCGATATATATCGACAGATGGACGCACTTAAATAAAAAGACTATCGTTTCTGGTGTGGATATTATGTTCTATCGTTTATATCGTGGTGTCGCAAGCAATACATTATATTAACACCTTACGGTAAAAGTGTTACTTTTATACGGCGTGAAGGAGAGACAGAACGACCAGCCAGGACAAAATGAGGAGCTCGTTCCTAAACGAGGGACTACATAATGTAGATAGTCACGTAAGCACTTTTTTAGAAAAACAACCATATCTCTCTTAAATACGTCCTCATAGGGTGTGATGCTAAATCAAAACAATCCTGAGTTATCTATATCAAGCTTTGATCTCTGCAAACCAAACTATCGTTCTTGGTGTGAGAGGAGCTGCAATACATTATTTATAACACCAAGTTGTAAAAGTTTACCAACTGCTTGAACAATTTACATAAATTTGGCACACAAAATTATATGACGTCAGAGAAATGTATTTCACCATTCTTTGCAAGTGAAAAAAATCCTCAAACACATTCTGCTAACATCTAATTTTAGGTCTTAAGATGTGCGATCAGAACTAAAAAGAAAATGCATTATGTAACAGGCTCTTATTTAGTCTATATCTCGGTCTTAAAAAGCGTTCCAATATTCGTTCATGTTTAATCAAGCACAATCCTGCTAGAAAATCTCTCAAGCTTTGCTCTTGCAAACCAAATCACTTTTGTAACTTTAATGAGAAAAAATAAAAATAACAATAATAATGATATATTTATAATATGTATAGAATCTATACATAAACACGTGTTGATTATATCTATCATAGATATATGATATTTTTAGTACCGAACAGTGAAGAGCTAATGCAAACAATTTACACAATATATGTAGTGTTTCTTAAGAAAATCAACCTCTCTCTCTCTCTCTCTCTCTCTATATATATATATATATATATATATATATATTATATATCGCTCTCGCTTAAACTGATAAAAATACATTTTTTTGCTCAAAATTATAATCGCAGTGATTGTTGTCATTTGAGAAATTTGTTTACATTTCAAAAATATTAAACAGTGAATTTACAACAGTGAAGTAATTACAAATCATTTCAAATTGCAATAATGTTTCTCTATTAAAAGAACAGCAGTTATTCAGTCCTCAATAATATTTTGTCTACATTTTTTCTATGAAAATTAAAAGACATTTCTTTTTTCATTTTAGTATCGTCAACGATACTGCATGTTGATATAGTCACAGTTATTGTTTATTGACCTTTTTGTTGCCTTGTCAATCGTCATCGTCTCGTTTTAGTCATGGGGAAAAAAGCTTGTCAACGAACATTTTTCATCATAGTTTTCGTTTTTTAAATACAGTGCGGTCACTGAAGTCTTTCGTTATGATGTCCTAGCTGCATCTCTAAACCTTTGGTATGTATGTCTATCTATCTGTACACAGCTGACTCATGGGGTGATGAACAAGGAACTGAAGTCTTGCAGTAACCCCGAAGACCTTGAATGCAATGAGAACGTCAAACACAAGACCAAGGAGTACATCAAGAAGTACATGCAGAAGTTTGGCACTGTGTACCGGCCCAAGGAAGACACCGAGCTGGACTAACTAGCCTGAAGCAAACCCAGGAACCTCCTGGCAGCTCTTTCCAACCAAACGCCTCTGGCCTGAACCGTTTTGGTGCGTCAGAACAGGGCAGCTCAAGCTCGAGTCCTGTTGTTTTGTTCCACTGACCTTCTAACCATGTTCTAAATGCTGCTCTGGGAGGGGGCGATGCCTGAGCTGTCCCGCACAGGGGACGGTTTCGTGACGGGAGAAACTGCTGCGGTATGAAGCACGGAGGGTGCAAACCAAGGGTGCTACACAGACTCTTTCCAAGATCTTTTTAGTCTTCTCAAAACTATCTCTAAGGCAAGTCTCATCACTTGGGAGAATAAGTGGACCATTAATATCTTTTCCCCTTGCCACCCCACTCCATTACTGTAGTTGTTACCAAGGGCTTTTGTTAGCTTGCTCTGCTAAAGGTCCAATCCCTCACTGATAGATCGAGAAAGACAGACGCTAAGGTTTATATCTCAGATAAAACACCCACAGAACATGAACTCAGCATTGTTTTAATGGATTTTAGACTTTCAAATAGACGTGTGCAGGTCTGTGATCTAACCCCGTTTGCCCTGGTCTGTTTTCTCCTCTCGACTGGGTGGAAGGTTATGTAGCAATGATATTTTATCAAGGTCTTTCACACTGTTTTTACATTAACATTTTTTATTCATGTTGCAAAGGCAAATGTGAAGCCCTCCAGGCAGTTTGTAGCTTTTTTGTTTTTGTGGCTGTCATGTTAGGATTGATCAGGTTTACGGTCCCATAAGCTCTGGCCATTAATCAACTCATCCCACCTTATTAACCTGCATTAATTCTGTATCCAAACATGTATTATATTGCTTTATATGTGAATATATTGAGAGTTAGTTTTTGAGACCATTAGAAGAGACTTTGTAAAATGACTGTGGGGGGGGTCCACAATGTCTTGTGTAAATATGTCTAATTATGGCAGACTGGTAAACCGGGATTAGAAGGATACGACTAGATCCCGTCGGTGTGATTTTGGTGTTCCTACATCAAGCAGAATTCCGTACTCTCCGAATTCCAAGGCTCCGTATGTTGGGTTGGGTTGAGTTTTAAAGGTGGGGGTGCCGTTTCTTTTTCCTTTGCTTTCTCTGTGGAAAGACTTTGGATCTTTTTTTATGTACAGATAGGAGTCTCGCCCCACTCCACTGTAAGTACTGTGCAAGCACATTGTCATACTGAGTGTAAAAACATTTTAAGATAAAATCAACTGTTTTCTAAAAATAAGTCTTGGTTGTCTTGTTGCCTAATGCCTGTGTGTGCTATAATCTACAGCGTTTAATCCTGGATGACTGAGTGTAAATGTGCTGGTGCTGAACACACAAAATGACACCTACTGCTTTTAAAAAGGCTTTTTCATCCTCTGACGTGGAGACTGAAGGTCATCAGGGTTCATCCTTGATTTAGAGAGGATGCATTAATTGCTAAAGTAGCCTTAAAGTAGGGTTTTTTAAACTGGGATCCACAAAGGTCTGTAGAAGTAAAAATGAGTGAGCGGATTAAAATAAAACATTAAGTTGTTATAAAAATGCAGTAGCAACAGATCCTCCATATTGTGAAGCACATTTCAATAAAAGAAATGTTGTTTGGTTGTTGATTGGATTTTGAGTACTGCGGGTCAAAAGTTTGGGATCAGCAAGATGTTTTTTAATTAAATATATTTTGCTCATGAAGCCTGCATTTATTTGATAAAAAATTGAGAAAAAAATAGTAATATTTTGAAATAGTATTACAATTTAAATCAACAGTTTCTATTTTATTATGTTTTAAATATAATTTATTCCTGTGATGCGAAGCTGTATTTTCACCAGTCAGTGTCACATTCTGTTTTATTATCAATATGCTGATTTATCAATGTTGAAAACAGTTGTGCTGCTTAATATTTTAATATGTTTGGAACCTGTGATACTTTTTTCAGGATTCTTTGATGAATAAAAAGTTAAAAAGAACAGTATGTCTTAATATCAATTATCAATCTAACACATCCTTGCTGAATAAAAGTATTAATTTCTTGAAATTCTTAAAAAAATAATTGAATAGCAAGATATATACTTTTACATAATACATCAATCACTTCTTTTGACTGTATAATGTAAAAAAAAGCCAAATTATCTTTGAAAATTTGTGACAAAAATATATCACACTTACCTATATATGCTAATACACTTATATTTTTGAAAGGGGCTTCAGCACAACTTTGGGCTTCTATGTAACTTTGGAAAAAAAAAAATTATCATGCTATTTTACAGTTGTATGTATTCATGAAAGATAGCTGGCTTATATTTTAGGAAGTGGTTCCCTCACAATTGGATCATATTTGGTGGTCCTAGGTGAAGTCAGCCAAAAAGGAATGACATTTCAGAGGCGTTACAAGTTATTAGCATTTCAACAAATTACGATTATGTAACAGAATTAGTTTTTTCTTTGAAATAATGTGCCCAGATGGATTATGTACAATGTAACTAATAATGTATATTAAAGTAAATACATGTTGACCCTTTAAACCCTATGGGGTGACTAGCACCACAGCACAGATCTGGCTCTATTAAATCATAGAATCAAAGTGATGCATTGCTTTCATTAGAGGCTCTTCCAGGGCTCAGACTCTGCCTACATGGTGCCGAAACCATCTGAGCAGAGCTGGTTTCCCCTCCCCTCTGCAGAGCTCTTCTCCCGGGGCCAGGGCATTCCACTGAGCTGCTCCAGACCGCAGTTAAGCAGCTCCGTCTGGAGTACGTGACGGCATGCAGAGCCGCCCAAGTCCCTGCAAACCCTCTGCTCTCGCTTACCAGAGCAGTCCTAGAAATCATTAACATATTTCAGCGAGATGTGAACAGAGGAAATCCACTCACCTGCAGAGCTGCAAAACATTGTACAGTGACAGCAGGGCCAATCGTCCTTCCTGCCCACGTTCATAAGTGTCTTTCAGAAGCATGGCTCTTGTGGTTTATCCCTGAGGTCTAGTAGGCTTTGCATTCTCTGTCAACTAAGGTGACCAGATTTCTGAAATGGAAACCAGGAACATTTCTCCGTTCAATAGTCAAAGAATATTACTCAAATCTCAATTAAACCCCGAAACACATTTTTGTATGTTTGTTTTTTAATTATTTGGGGTTCCATTAGATCAAAATAACCCAATACAATTAACTAAAACCACACTATGACAAATTGTAAATAATAAATATTGCAGAAAAGTACTATAACAAAATTATAAGTTTACAAAAAAAAAAATATCAGAATGTCATAAAAAACATACTGTGATATACAATTATAAGCTTTTTATATTTTCAAATGTACTTTAAAAAAAATGCATCTTTACTGTCCCTAACTAGGCTCAATACTTTGCATTTTAGGCTAAGTTTGAACACAAGGTATGTGTTTTCTGCAAATGTAATCGTTTAAGTGTAGGCTAATTGTTTCAGGGGTGTGTGTCCCAAAAGCAACTATGGTCGCAAGTTCCGTCACTACCAATAGAGTTCAGTGGAGTTAACGACCATAGTTAGCTAACGATGCTTTTGGGAAATGCACCACAGATCGTTTATTTTAATTAGGGTGTACTTGCGTTCAAAATTGTGTGCAAAACAGTTCTGTTATATAGTACATACAAACAGTATTACTATAGTCAGTGGCGTAGCAAGTCAGCCCCGGGCCCATATGCAAAAAAAAAATAGTACGGCCCCCCAAATGATGTGGGCTCCAACTCGCTTAACGTGTTGATTTTTATGACGTAAATACCGTTACGTGACTATTCACAAACTGTTTTAATTATGGTAGAAATGCTTGGAAATTATATTTAACGTTTTCAAGTCCATTCATTGTTCTAAGTTTAGTCTTTTTAAAGTCATAGTGTTGAAAATAAACTCTTTAGAAATGAATATATTATATGAAGTTTTATAAACTAAGTTCGGGAGGAGCACGTCAGATACTCAGCCTAATTAACACAGGTGGTACACAATCTAGTAATCAACCCTTTAAATACAGTCTTACCTCCATCACGGTTAAGCAGCATCCCTCCACCAATATCACTAGAATTCTCATGACTCGGGTTCGGGCCATTCCTGGCTAAGCCCTCCCCCAGGACAGCACGCCTACAACGTATTACCATACTCGCCAAATACGCATTACGTTTATCGTGCTAGTAGATGTAAGTGTGAAATCGTGAAATTATATAAAATTATATGTATAACTTTTGAAATATGGTAACCAGCAGCTGTTAACGTTATCTTAAAAGAGCAATTTCTACCTGGTTTATCACATAAATATTAGGTTTTGTTGGTATGAATTAATGTATTTAGGTTTATTCAACAATATTCAATACTTTCGATGTGAAACCAGTTTAAATGTTACCATTTTTGTTACCACTGTTTTCAGTGTGTGGGTTTAGGAACGATTTAATAAGTGCAAAAACACGTTTTAACTATAACGGATTTTATATATGCGTTCTTTTTAAATCATTCATGTTTGTGTAAACAAAGCATGCTATTGTGATCGCTTGTCACTACATCAGAAAATTCGGACTGCCAAGAAACTGCTGTTTTTGGTTGGGTGTTGAGTTGGCATTAAGACAACATTATTTTTGCTCTCAAACAGATTTACATTTCTCACAGCTCTTATTTGTTTTGCCAAGTTGAGCAATTAGCCCCAAAACCCACAACAGCTTCACCTTTTGCCATGGTTTTAAAGCGAAACACACTATTTTTAAGAACATGTTGCTTAAATGTACAGGAAGGGAAAAGAGATGTGTGTATTATTATGAGTAAATCAAAAGAATGAATCAACAACAAGAGCATAATCAGACCCAGCGGCTCCAGAGATTTGACTGTTTGGGTTAATGGTGCAGAAAAGACCTTTGAAATAAAAGATATTGTCTGTAATTCCAAGTTCAGATCTTGTTTTGATTGTAGCACTGCACCATTATACATCCTCAGGGTCATAATTTAAGTTTTTTTTTACCTGTGGCTCTGGCAGAGCACGTTAGCAACAAAAGGTTGTGGGTTCGAATCCAGGGAACACACTTACAAAAAATTATGTCTGAATGCATGTAAGTCGCTTTGGAAAAAGCGTCTGCTAAATGCGTAAATGTAAAGCAAAGAGACCTATAAGACATCAATATTGCTTTATTAAAAATGACAAACAAGTGATAGATACATAAAATGAATGTTTATACAAAAAGCATCTAAGCATCAGCACTAACATACAGAATGACCTTAAAATTAAGAGTTTATTTGCAAAAACAGATAACTCCGGGGTTTTTAAACTTTTTTTTATTTAAAAAAATCATGTTTTTTTATTGTTATCATATTTCTATTGTGTTAGTTAGCTGTATTTTTTTACCTAATCAAAATAACCCAACTGCAGTGCGACTGAGATCAATTGGAATGCACAATGAAAAAAACATAATTTAAAAAAATCGTTAAAAACTGAGTTATCTGTTTTTGCAAATGAACTCTTCAAATGCATACATGGTAGAGTAAACCAGCAAAGCACAAACCTGAGCGTTCAAAGTAAAGGCACCCGAGAGTTTTCCTCTCATATGACTCAAAAAACATAACATTGCTTTTAGGTTGCATTGTTGGTTAAAGTGCAAACCAAGCACTAGTGTGAATGAAACACGGAGAACCATTCGCTCAGGCAACTTGACCGTGCATCTGTATATTTCCAAATATACAACTCCCTCGTGTAGCCATTTAGTGGTTTTCCTCTCTGGAAACCATAAAACACCTCACAGTGTTACGTTGGCCTTGACAAGCCACGGGATAAAACCTGAACACTCCATCCAGCTTCGGTGTTGACTATTGTTTAAACGGCAGAAGCGCTGAAATATAAATACAAAAGCATGCTTGAATCGCATGCACGATGCTTTCTCTGGCGCTATGATACGTTCCGCAACAAATGGAAAATTGTCATTCACGAGGCCGCTGAAATGTTCACGAAATGTCCGTTTCTTTGATACCAACCACAGCTGAAACCACAACCACCCAAAACATTGAGCATGAATGTGTCTCGGAGAAAACAGAGTTTGTTTCGACACTACAAAGAGGACAGTATAAAGCATAAACATCCCATCAATACTGGAGGGAACATCTGTCTTGAGCAGAAAATGTTCTGAGGTGGCGGAACATCTCAAGCTGTTGAAACTAAATTCATAAGTGAAACATTATGTTGAATAAAAACCTTATTATTTCCAGTCCTGCTCTTCAAAGTCTTAGTGCAAGCAAGGCATTCGAAAATGAGTCGGTTGATGCAATTCCTCAATGATTTTAGTGTCTCTTTCACTTTCATGAAGGCGTGAGGAACATATTCAAGTATTCAGACCACTGACACTCCTTGAGAGGGGGCGGTGAGGGCGCTGATGATGTCTGGCCGTTCAATGCGTGCGAGAGCGGAGCAGAGCAAGCCCAACGTGGAGCCTTCCTGTTGGGCCCAATCAGTTAAGAGAGTGTGGATGGGGTCTTGGCCCCGTCCGAAGACGTCCACACGGTCCTGTTCGTAACCGAGTGTGGCTGCCAGCTGCCTCCAGCTCCGACTGCCCCCCTCGGCGAGAAGCCCCTCTACCTCCTCCTGCCTGTGAGGAGGCAGGTTCACATAAAGTCGCGTGTCCTGTTTGCTGTCTCGTTTACTGCCTGTGGAAAGTGTGAGAAAGGGAACAAATAAATACTAATCAGCCATTTACACTTTTAGTGAAAGCAACCTACAGTACACTACAAGTGACAATATTTCCAATGCAACCAGTTTAGTCCAGCTCACAAAAAATGACTCTTATGAACCAATTCTTTGTGAATCAAAACATAGTTCCACCAATGCAGCCAGATTCCTGAATTGAATGACTTAAACTTCTTTTTAGTGAATCAAAAACATAATGTGACCAATGTTGCCCGTTTCCCAAAATTAATGACTACATGACCTAATTCTTTTTGGTGAACCAAACAACATACAGCACAACCAATGCAACCTGATACCCAAAAGGAAATCTTATGAGACAATTCTTTTAATGAACAGTTTAAAAAGACCAATACATAGAACAAATTACGTATGTGTCTTTAATGAACTGTTGATACAAATTACTCTGTATCAAATTACATAATCAAAGTGTTCTATGAGGCAAATTTTTAATCAGCACATTTAAATACTCTTATGAAAGCTTTAATGAACCAGATTACAAGTGAGTCGATACTATAGTGAATTTCCAAGTCACAGCACAAATGACAGTTATGAATGAACAGCACAAATTACTCTTATGAGTCTATAGGGGTGGGAATCTTTAGTCACCTCCCGATCCGATCCGATTCCGATTCCGGGAGTCACGGTCCAATTCCAGAACGATTCTTAATCTAATTTTTCCCCCTTATTAATTAATCAGTTTACCAACTTGAGAATCTTAAAATCATTACATTTACATATCCTTACATAAGTAATTAAGTACTTCTTAAAATAATAAAACATTTAAACCAATTATTAAAACAGTTGTATGTTAAGAATTTTTTACTAATATAACTTCAAAACATACAAGCAAGTAGTAAATAATAAAGAGGAGCATAGAAACATATAACAAACAAAGAGTGCTTTCAGTATTGAAGATTATCTGAACGTTTTCCATTCAAGAACTGGGAGTGATTTTTCTTCATCTTTACTGTTGTTTTTTTCTATGACATCGTAGACAGCGGGAGATCTATTAAGCTGCATTCACGCACGGATCTCTTTTGAAATATAAGAAGTGATGTGGTTTGTTCTGTCCGTTTAATCTCTTAAGACATAACTGGCTGTGTTTACATTACTTTTGCGTCATAAAACCATTTTGAGACGCAAGAACATTACACCACTTACACGGAGTCGCGCACAGCCGTATGCGCGAGCAGTCTACACAAACAAAGCGCGCGTCAGCATTTGAAATTGAAAGCAGCCTTCTGTTAGTGAGGTTAAAAATGTAATGACTTTGCGTTGACTAAAACTAGACTAAAACTATGTAAGACTCAAATGACTAAAATGTGACTAAGACTATTAAGCATTTTCGTCTCGAGATAAAGACTAAGACTAAATCAAAAAAAGTGCCTGCCAGTTAACACTGGTACAAAATGACTCTTATGAGCTAGTTCTTTAAATGATCTGTTGAAAAGGACGAATGAACAGTAGAAATTATGATCAGGAAATCTGTACATCTCGATTTAAGCCATTCTCTCATACCTTTGCTAGGCTGGCTTTCCTGAAGGCTGTGAGAGTCCAGAAACACGCCACTGTCGCTGTGTAATTTCTCTCCTTCCCCGACATTATTCAACTCGCCAACCCGTGCTTTCACCAGAGCCTGCTTCTGCTGACATGACTTCCAGCTGGACACACACCAAATCAAACGTTTATCATCAAGTAAAAACAAGAAGAAGAATATTTCACTTCACAGACACGTTATGGTATTCTAAATCTTATACATACACAGGTAGAATTAATTTCTGTGTAAATCATGTGCATAACCTCGCATAGTGTATTTTTCTTCTTTAAATTGCTGCATGACCTCACCATTTGTAGGCGACGTAGAGCAGGAGGCCGAGCACCACCGCAGCCAGTACAGACACGTAGACCAATATGTTGTTGTTGTTGTTGCCCCCTTGGTCCTGTGGAGTGAGTCGAGGGGATCCAGACCCTGGTGCTGGGCTGCTCCTGTTTTCCATTTCCTCATTCAGAGTCGGCTTTCGGGGGTATTCACGTGGACCATCAGAACCAGATGGACGGGACAGGATGTTAAGATCTTTTACTGGAAAAAACCCACAGATTTGGTCATTTTGAACTGCCTTTATAAACATTATATATGTATATTAGTGCTGTCAAAATTAGTGTGTTAACACAGGCAATTCATTTTTCCAGTTTAATGGAATTAAAAATATTTAACGCAGTTAACAGAGGGGCGGAGCTAGGGTTGGCCAGCCCACTCAACAACTGCTGCTTCTGTCTCTTTTTTCTTGACAAGAATTGCATTTATTTAGACGCAGAACGTCTTTATGCGCACATCAAACAGGAGACTTTTCAGACGCACGCTCCAACTTCACCTCAGCGACAGGTGCTAGTCAAACAAGCGCGGAAAACTTCAGTAGAACAACAGTGAACTGTGGTCAGATGAGATGTTGTGATATGGCAATATGTCAGTAAAAAATCTTCCTGTCCTTTCAGCCATTACAGGTACATCTCAAAAAATTTGAATATGGTGAAAAATGTATATATGATTCTGAAAATGAATACTAGTAGTTGTGCTCTCTTTATAAAATTAAAGTTATTAGACTCACATTAGTTCTGACTAGACATTTGAAACACACTGAAGTACACCATGAAGCACTTAAACACCTAGACTGCAAAAAAAGGAAATGCTCTTTTTAGCCTTCACTTGAAACCCACATCTGACACACATCTGCTGTGAGTCTGATTAACACATCATCAGTGGACGCAGCACAGCTGACAGACTAAATGCCAGATCGAAATGTTGAACAGTGTGGAATGGTCAAGAGGATTCATGCCCCCCACTCTCCATCCTGAAATAGATCATGCAGGCCACCCCCCACACACACACACACACACTATCACACAGATGCGCACTGCATTCATTTGTCCACTCACTCTCTCACACACCCCACAGGCTGCCTGTGTGGATCAAGCACTGTGTGGCAGCCCTGACCTCGGCAGGTCGAGTGCTCTAACTGGTGACCACTAGCCAGCTGGTTAACCTCCAAACCCATTTAACACACCTCAGGGCAAAGTTTAAGATGCAATCAATTAAAGATGTGGCACTTTTTAAATGTCAGTTTACACTAAAAACAGTTTTAAAAATGATACATTTGATTGTTTAGAGATCAGACAAAGTGTTTATCTTCTTAATCTGATCATGACTGGATTGTTGCTAAGCTTACTGAAGAATGAGAAGAACATTTGAAGTCAAAGTGAGAGCTGTGTTTTTTCAAAAGCTACTCTCTGACTGAACACAGGTGTCTGCCACATGTTTAAAATCTAACCACACACACACACACACACACACACACACACACACACACACACACACACACACACACACACACACACACACACACACACACACACACACACACACACACACACACACACACACACACATTTTAGTATATATAGCTTGGCACAATCTTCATCCAAGACACACATGCATCTCTGGTTACGTTCACACAGTCAGTGTTTGGAATTGACAACCGTATTTACTAACAGGTGTAAAAGGGCCCAAGATACAGAAAAGGAAATTACTTTAATTTTTTTCAAAACCTAGTTCAACAAGCATAGGCCAATTTCTTATAAATAAATTCATGCTTTTTATTTATGATGTTTTCATATCTGGTTTAAAACATTTATACCGGTTTTGACAAGCTTAAATTGAATGAATGAAAAATAATGACAATTTCACTTTACACCTTGAATACATGTGAGTGCACACAATAATTTTCAACAATCTTTTAAAATCAATCAAATTTAAACTAAACTATATAGTATACTAAATAAAGTAAACTATATATTATTAATATTGCTCTCTCTCTCTCTCTCTATATATATATATATATATATAAAAAATCATAACCAACTTTTTTATGTAATAAAAAGGTAAAGTAATCTAAAAATGTTTTCCATGTGTTGGTTGAATCACATGACTTTGCTGGTCACATACCATGACTTTCATTTGACAGATAAACTTTTTAAATATTTTACTGTTCTTTTTAATAATAATAAAAGATAAAGACAAATTACTAAGCTTTTTTATTTGATCCTTTTAAAAATGCTTTTGTCAAATTAATAATAAATAATATATTTTTTATTTTTTTATTATCATACATTTACATTTAGTCATTTTGCAGACGCTTTTATCCAAATTTCACTGTTAAATGATTAATACAGTATTTAGAAAACACATTTATTCACTTAAATTGCAGGCTTTGTGCATTTTCGGTTTCATCTTGATTAATCGTGCTCTGCTGCTTCATACACCCAAGGCAATTTACATAAATGCACACTAGAATATAATGATCACTGCACTTACCCATACAGACGGTGTCAAAGTCCGGCTGGCAGGGTCTGATCTCCACCTCGTCATCAGTACAGCGTGAGCAGGGCATGCAGGGCTTCCTGTCACTCCTCTCCTTTGAGTAAGTCCCTGGTTTACACCGCTCACATACAGTATTTCCCAGCGGCCCACAGGCCCGAGCCACTCCGCTTCCATGCCCACACATGGAGCAGGCCGTGCACAGCCCATTTGTGCTGTTACCATCTCGCCACAGGAAGAAATGCTCAGCGCAGTCACAATGGGTATCCTGAGTGGGCGTGCAGCGTGCCAGTTCAGGAATGCCGGCGGGGCAGCGGGCGCACAGACGACAGGCTGACAGACTCTCAGAGTCTGAGAACGACACACCTGGGAGAGATTTAAAGTCATTTTGATCAATAATACAGAAATAAACAATGGCAAAACAACACATCTAGACATTTATTCAAATTCAAATTAAAAACATATGTTTTGAAAACACTCACCATCTTGACACGGCTGACACTTGGTGTCTTCCTGACCACAGCTGCTCGCCAAACCAGCGCCCGCAGCACACATGCTGCAACATTCACCTGTTTTTGTAAACTGCTCAGTGATGCAGACCTTACCAAACGCAACCTGCAAAACACACAAGCACAATTCAAATTAACGTTAATAATTACATGCATTTTGTAGCATAATTTTGATCTTAGTAACCTAAAAGTAAATTTTATGTGTTTTCAAGTCTCACTATATGAAACATGAAAATAATACTGATCTTCAGTTGGGAGAATTATGTTCAAATACTTTGAGGAATATGTTCAAAACCCTAAAAACTATATAAATGGTAATTATAAAGATAACACAACCTTTGAAAAAAAAAAAAATCAGCTGATTTGAAAAATAGGCCTAATATTACGTAATTTGATGATGCTGAATTAAAAATTATTAGAACTTTCAATCTGATCATTTTTATCACAAAATAAGAATAGTTTAAATTATCTACCTATCTATCTATCTATCTATAATTAAAAAAATCTTAATTCTTATATCTAGATAGATAGATAGATATATGTAGATCTTGTATAATACACTATATAATAAAATAACAAAAACAGTCAAATATCAAAAGCTTGTCTTTTAATCGCAAAAAAAAAGACTTTTATTAACAAAAAAGTATAAAAACTCTATAATTTAACATACAGTTTACAAAGGAGTCAAAAAATATGTTAAAATATTCCATGTAATGTCAACAAACTTTACATAAACAGATTTATAAATAAGCTTTTTCTTTTTTTATATACAAAATCTGTCATTTTCTCTTGCTGTCTTGATATAGTAAAACACCTACAGATGTCGCAGAAAACATCTTGCCTGGATCAGGTTTACATTTTCTTGTCACTGGCCATAACCTTGAAATCAGGATACGACAAAATAATTTCATACATGTACAAATTGGCTAAGAATCGAAAATAAAAACAGTAGTAACCCGGCTCAGAGGAAGATAGGAATCATGTCAGTTTTATCTGGTGACTAAGGAATAATACAAGACCTCTTCACCGCACAAATGGTCGTCAAAAGCAAAAGTGCTCTGAAATCATATTTTGTATGATGTGCTAGAGCAAAACAGACACTATTTTTGGAATTAGCACCCCAAGATGAATAAGAAACAAGTATTGGATTTCATGATGCAGCGTGGTGTTAAAAATTATAAAGTTCTTAAAAAAGTCTGATACACATTCAAGCAACTTAAACCACAGCCTTTAATTTGGAGGAAAACTTGCCATATCATGTAGTCGACACACACACACACACACACACACACACACACACACACACACACACACACACACACACACACACACACACACACACACACACACACACACACACACACACACACACACACACACACACACACACACACACACACACACACACACACACACACACACACACACACACACACACACACACACACACACACACACATCTGTGATCTTGCATTAAATGGGGTTTAGGCATTTTAATTGCACATTGTTTCCTGTGAGAGCCTGAAGTGGGTTTCAAATAGTCCTCGTGACTTTAACACTCCAATTTGAGTGTAAATAGTGTAACAACACACCATTTCACACATTATAACAAAACAATATCAAAAATGAGTGAGATAGAGCAACATTAAGGGATGTTTAAAAAGATTCCTTACTCATGGAAATGTAACATTATGTGTATTAGCACCCTTTCCAAACAGACGCATCAGCAGTGGAGACACTGGTGCAGCTTGGGACCTCAGGGAAGGGTGTGATGTGTGTGTGTGTGTGTGTGTGTGTGTTGTGTGTGTGTGTGTGTGTGTGTGTTTGGGTAACAGAAGACTTTGATGTCCCCTCAGCTCTGCAGGTGTGATAGAGAAGGTCAGTTCTGCGGCATGCATATGTTTAGGAAAATTACCCCTCACACACCCCCTCCGATTCACAATTGCCCCCTGGGGCTCTGACAAGAGCCAACAGATGCCTAACATGTAAAGTTCCTCCAAAGAGGGAAAGCAAAACCTCTGATGTCTCCCTCATCTCCTCTCTGATCTATGTTGGGACGTGAGCGTGTGTAAACCTGTTGAACGAGTGCACACGCTCATAATCTCATAGAAAGACTAATTCACATTTGTACATAGCTGCCCACAGGGCAACAAACTTCACTTTGTAAGTAAAAAGAGCAGCTTCTTTCTGCATGTAAGCCACACCAGCTTGCTTTGATACACCTTTTCATGGTTTATAAAGAGATATTCCATATTGAATGAAACCAAATTTAAACATTTAAGAATCTGCCATGTAAAAAGCCAAAACCGATCGACCTCAAACTTGAATATTGGGAAGTCCATGGTAGTTACAGTAGTAAATAAACAAGTTAATAAAGGATACAAATTACCAATCAAAGTTTTCAGTAAGATTGTTATTTTGAAAGAAAGAAATACTTTTATTCAGCAAGGATGCATTAACCAAAAGTGACAGTAAAGACATTCAGAATGTTACAAAAGTTATTCTTTTGAACTTTCTATCTGTATTTATATATACATAATACATATACACAGTACACACACATATATATATATTACTATATTATATATATATATATATATATATACACTATTTACTTATATAGTACTTTTATTTTGGATGTGATTCATTTCTGCCCAGCACTAAAAAACTTATTTAAATTGTATGTATCTTAATCATTTTTCACAATATGACTTTTTAATATATGACAAACAATTTTATGTAATTTTAAATAAAATATTAATTGAATAATATAAACAATACATATAAAAATACAAATTAAGCATAAAACAAAAGTACATATTTTCTCAGAAAGGAAGGGAAGGCACAGATAGACATTTCTGAGCAGTATCATTGGAATTGTTGTTGTCAGTTTACTAATATGGTGTTTAATACACAGTAAGCTGAGGGGGGGGGGGGGTCTTAACATCCTCCATAACAACATATCACCATATAATTTGTACCTAAGTCTAGCTACATAGAATGTACAAAGTGCAAACAAACGATGTATCACCTATAAACATCTGGGCAGAGGCAGGAATGTAGAGCTCAGAGGAGGGGAGGGCGGGGGGGCATAAACACTACAGACACTTCCAGCCTAAGTGCTGATTTCACATAATGCATTTGAATGATATCACTTCACACAAAACCTCTTTGATCTACCCAAACATCTCGTTCCCTCCTCTGAGGGACTATGTCAGTCTGGATGCCACATTTACTGGTGACTGGTTCCCAAATGTAGGTCAAACACACCCCACACACATGCATGCTGAACGATGGGATCTTTTGTAAAGACAGTTCACCCAAAATGAAAATGCACTTGTTCCATACGTATAACTTTCTTTTGCACAACACAAAAGAAGATGTTTTGAAGAACGTCTCAACTGTTTTTGTTCAAGTCAAAAGTGTCCAAAACCTTTCAAAATATGTCTTGTGTGTTCCACAGAAGAAACAAAGTTAGGTTTGGAACGACATGAAAGCGAGTAAACGATCATAGAATTTCCATTTTGGGTGAACTGTCCTTTTAAGGCAAGACACTACAGACGAAAAAACATTGTTTCATTCTCTTATCAGTTTTTACATTTCAACACATTCTGCTTTTATAACATGTCTTCGTTCAGAGTAGCAAAAAGAAAACATCCAAATAATATCTATTTGCATCTATAGATTTCAATTACAATACATATTTTACAGGCAGTCTTCTCAAAATGAATACATATTTATTTGTGCATATATGATTTGCATGATTTTATTCCATAATGGTGGCTGTGATAAAATAACATATCCAAAATCCTCACGGTAAAAACTCTAACATGTCAACAAAACAAAACAGGAATTTTAAACCTTATTCAATCTTCAGGTTTCTGTTCCGGAAAATTTATGAAAATCAGTACATATTTAATAATACAATGACAAACTTAAAACAACCTTTTGCAATTATTAATGTTATCAATCAACTGGGTGATATCAATTTTTTTTTTTCACCTGGGTTGTTTTGCCTTAAGTCCAGTGCTGTAGAATATAATATATGAGCACATGTGTCTTGGAAAGAGAATGATAAGAACATGAAAGGATCCACGAGCCCCAGGCAACAGTGATTGACCCCTCACCCCAACCAAACATACAACCACAGACATCCACTGAGACTGAGCTAGAGACTGACCGCTATCTTATCTCACTGCAGCCAACGGTAGCAGAAGCTACGTTTCAGAAAAGAGTCAGAACACATTAAACGGCAGGCTAAACATGGCCTTGGGCCTGTAGAACTTCAAGACCATTTACACAAGTGTCAGTCTGCTGCCAGAGATAGTGGGCTTCTCTGTCAAAATAAGCCGGGAACAAGAAAGAAGGAAGACAAAAAACCGAGGTTGTGAGTTCAAGAGGAAACCGCGATTCTGCCCCCACTGAAAGAAGTAAAGTGATGTGGCTAAATGGAAAGTCAAATTACTGAGCTGCAAATTCTACCCCCTCGCTCTCCACAGACCAAGAGAAAATGATGATAATTACAATGCTCCGGATATCCCGGGCCCCAGCAGTACTTAAGCTGTGGTTGCCTATCAACCAAAATATGTGTGTGGGGGGGTGGTCTGCTGCTATCCCTGGCTCCCCCACAAACTGTTTGAACACACTAGGAGACATGGATCTGGATCAGGCCAGTAGCATTTAATGCATTAACTACCACTGACCTGAAAAGAGTGCAGAATTATCAAGCAAAAATGTTCATCTTTTGCATTTTGTTTAACAAGTGGCAGAACAGACAAACCAGTTGTTTTGTGATTAACTGTTTTAATTTGGAGTGACAAAGCAGCCTTTTATTTTGGTGTTCGGTTTAATGTGTATAAATCACACGGCCATTTGGCTCTGCGTTGACATCTGCAGGGCGTATTTCTTGGAGCATAATTTGTAATTTGGAAAACATGATGAGATATCTTTCCATTTGGATGGTAAATATTGAACATTCTATACTCACTGTGAACAAAATCAGGATATTACACTGAATCAGTGTGATAAAAAACACAGAAGTTGTGCTATGCACGTCCTAAGAGACAAAGGGTGTTACTTTCCTGTCCTTGACCACTTTACTTTTGTGCCAGGCAATACACAGTGTAAAAATGAATCATAAAAGGAACATATTATCCATTCTGCAATAATAACATTCTGCAAAATACAACATGTTTGCAAAAAGCATATAATCAAACATATACGTAATCCCTGACAGTCTAATATGCTAGTTCAAAACATATTCTAGGGGAGAATGCGGGTGTTGTAACGCAGTTGAGTTGTAACATCTTCAGTTTAACAAATTAGAAACAAGCTATGTTTTGAGGTAAGAAAATAAACTTCAATGTCAGACTTATTTTTTTTTTTTATATGTTAAAGAATGCTAAATGAAAGAGGTATCATCTGAATCAGATTATCCTGATAAATGTGATACTATAACATTAATTGTAACACTATCCAATTTATTTCCATAAGCTACACTTGCCAAAATAGTCTGTTAGTTTTAAAGATATTAGCTTATGTTTTTTATTGTCTCAGAATTGATTTACATTTAAAATATCCTACGTTTCAATACATTTTTTAAATAAAACAAGTTAGGGTGTAGTTCAATGATTTTGAACAAGTACATTTAATTACCACAATAAACTTCATTAGTGTTACAAAGAGTAGGTTGTAACAACAGCACGCTTTTCTGAGCTTTACATGAATTGACATTAAGTTCACAAGTTGTGGATTTCTAAAGTATTTCAGCTCGAAGCAGACATGGGAAAACTATATCAAAATGTGAGATACATAGCCAAAGAAATACACTTTTCAGACGTTACAGACGTAAAACACAGTGTTATAACGCGCTCCTGTAGGCTAATTAAAAAGCAACTGGAAAGACCTAACGTAGTAACGTTGGAAAATATGAACCTTGAAAACTATGTGTTTACAGCCACCCGAACTCAAATAAAAAAACTGTTACGACTTTAAATGTCATATATAAAATACTGTAAAGCAGAATAACGAATAACTCACCTTTACAGCCAAGATCCACAAACAGAGTTGAAGTGCAGCCATTGCTCCCTTCATCTTAAGGAGTTTTCCTCAGTGTTTGGGATATAATACAACGAGTCTCTTGTGCTCAAAACCCACAAATGTTCATAACCACAAAGCATAAACATAAGACGTCTACAGTCCCTGTTCAAAGTGTTTGGCGCTCTCTTCCAAAGATATGACCGGTCTTCTTGTCACACAAGTTTTTTTCTTCGAGACTTCCAGTTTGAAACTGTATGCTGTAACAGTAAATATGGATAATCCTCGTATGACGCTTCAAAACATTAATACATCATCTCTTTTCCTGTCTCCACAGTGAAATCTGCTAGTTAGTGCGGATCCTTCACTCAACTGCTGCTCTGGTCACGGTCAGCTGTTGACTAAATAGTTTTTGCTGAAGGGGCTGGGCATAAACCCCCAGAGACACGCGGCGCCTCACAGGAGCTCTGTGATTGGACAGACTGCAGCGCGATGGAGAAAAGTAGACATATCTTCCATTCTTGTGGGAAAATAATTATAGTGCTAATTTATTACATGGTCATATCAGCAATACAACAGACCAGTGTCACACAAACATTTTGAAATATGCTAATGGAATTTTTTTAATTAGTTCTCTTGTTTACTTTTTGTTATTTTCTGTTAAAATATAGCTGCAGCAACACTTTTGACGAATAGGCCTAACGTTACTGTGGTTACCATGGTTTATTTCTGGACTAAAAATAGCTAATAGAACAGATTAAAAGCCCATTTTGCCTGGTCGAGGCTTCACTTGGGGATTTGAGATAAAAAGAGACACAGCAGTGGCTTAGTTTTCAGATCTAAGGGGGTTTTGTGTAACGTCGTAAAACTCAGCATGGGGTCTCCAGACTTCAGAGAGTTACAAATGGAGACTTCCCTCGCATACAATGACATTCCCTCGCATACAATGATCATGGCGATTTAAAAAAATGACCCCGAAGAAACGGGATAAAGTAAAGAAGAGATTGTGTTCCATTAATTCGTCGTGATTCGTTTCGCGTTTTCCTTTCTTTCATGGTGTCAATAGCCCTTAATGACTGAAACAGTGAGTAGCGAGATGCTAAACAACGAAGATATGCCCTGTCAGTTTACAGAGTTATTACTTTTCATGTTCTTTCTATTTTTGCTGACAGTTTGTCAAAACTTGCTAGTGTGGACTTGAAGAATTATACAGACTAGCTAAACCTAAAATAGAACTTTTGCCAGATTAACCAGGCAACCAGTTTCCCCTAAAATAGCGCATTTTTTTTGCAGGAATAACTGGAATATGTGATCATATTGTGTTTTTGTTTGATCTAGGCTATTTTATGTGTAATAAACATGATTAAATTATCTAAATAAAATTAAAGAGGATGTAGGCCTAAACAAAGTGTGTTTCACTTCACTTAATTTTTTAATTAATTGTAGGCCTTGCCATTTACAACTTAAAATATTATTTGTCTTTTAATTATATTGTATTTATAGAACTAGGAACAAACAAATGGTAACTAAATAAAAAATTGAACTAAATATTTATTATTCATTAATAAACAAATTAATATAAAACAGAAGAGTTTACATTTGTCATATACTACTTCCCCATATAGACCTTAGTCAGGTCTATAGTAATTAATAAAAAAGTGCCATATTTAATTTTTGACAGGAATGAGAATGATGCTGCGGGGATAGAAGTGCATCGTGTGTGTGTGTGGGGGGGGGGGGGGGGGGGTCATACAAATATATTTTGTTATTATACTAAAGCAGTCTAGAGCAGAATACTACTAGACTACTAGAGCAGTCATAAAACAATTTTGAAAATTGTGAGTTGTAAAAATTACGATGTGATCTACGATCTTTATAACAGAGTGTGCCATTGTAAAACTAAGTCTATACCCTACAGCCTTGTTTTCATCTGCATTAAACCTAATATGGCATCTAAATTGACTAAGGTCTATAGGAAATAGTAAGCAAAATAAGTAGTATGAATTTATTCATAAAACAGTACTAGAAAAGTACTCGGAGGACCTATTATGCCTCAAAGATTTCAGAGTGGGAATCTTGTGGGCACTTTACCATCACATCAGGCCATGCAAAAAAGTAAATAAATAAAATAAACTTTAAATAACAGTTTGAATTCTATGAGACTAGTCTTCACCACAACTACAATGATAACAATATAGAGGAGCGATGTTGCTGGAATCACTTCAGAACAATTTTTCCAGCTGATGAATGATAAAAACATGGACAGCCCATCAGAATCTCTCCAACTTTAAAGAGCTCAAGCAATTAAAGAGATTGACACACATAATTAAATGGAACGTTATTGTACAATGAAGTGGATGCTAATATAGTTATCGTTACAGTTACCTTCTTAGTTATCGAACGGGCCTAAACAAGCCAAAAATAGGACCACACTTAACATCAATTAACATTGAGACTGATAACTATAAAGTTCTGACTATCGTTTGAATTTTATGAGAATAGTGAAGTCCACCCCACAGCTACAGACAAACAATTTAAATGGAATCACTTTCAGAACAATTTTTTTTCCCAACTAATGAATTATAAAAACATTGGCAGCCAATCAGAATCCAGAACGAGTCTGAGCATTTAATACGCCAGAAGACCCAACAAATCCGCAATGTGCGTAATTATAATAAACAGAACACTACTGTTCATTTGTGTGGGCACTATAGTAGGCTAATGTCTGATAGATGATTTTTGCTACAGTTATCGTTCTTAGTGTGAACTGTTTTTGATGAATCAAACACATGCTAACACACATGTCAGTGAGTCTTGTGTCATTAACAACTTCATTAACAAGTTTTTACACTTTCCAATCTCTGGTTCGTAGTCAACTGCAGCGACAAATCTATAAACCCTCTAGAGATGCAAAGACTTCGGCAAGCTGTTACCAAAGTGTGAATTTGAAGATCACAGCAAATAAATAATACAACTTTGAAGATGATTCCATGGCCTGGCAATGCAGAGACGGGATAAGGGGGAGACTGGGGGCTTTGTGGTTGTTTGCAGGTTGTTGTGGTTCAGGAACTACCCAGACAACAAGTGATTGTCGGGGCATTTTAACCCTCGTCCCTCCCCCCGCCTCTTCTTTTTGGGGGTGGGGGGATGCCTGGTTTTACTAAGAGCAAGGTGTCAAGCCCTCCTCCCATTGTTAGCCAAACAGATCAGAGCCGAATTGCCACCATAACCAGCTCGTCCCATCTCCTCTCTGCCCCGCTGCATGTAGTGACTGGAAGAGGCGCATTCCATCCCTCCATGCCAGAGCCGACCCCCCTTCCACGGTCGTCCACTCAAACGTACCCCTTGGGGTGTTTATGGGTCAGCCAACAGGATGTTCAGCCCATCGGGAGATCAAAGGATCCCCGGCTCAGATAAATGTGGTGTAACTGTGACCTCTTCAACTCTAATAGGGTTTAACACGTCAGGACAGGAGGAGGGAACAAAAGGACGTCAGAGAGAAACACAGACTTGATTTGAGAAATGAAAAGACATATACAACCTGCTTTTAAGCATCTCGGAGGCAAATCAAAGAGAGAATAAAACAATGTAAGATTAATTATGACAAATGTTTAGGTTTACTTTTTTATGAAAAAAATGCTTATTTAAAAAGTTGAACAAAAATGCTAAAAAAACATACATTTCGATTATTACAATATTTAGATTATTGGAGAAAAAGCATGGTTAAATAAAACCATAAAAATATGTTTGTTACTAGAAATAAAACAATAAAATAAAATGTGAAAAAAATGATTTCAACTCGTTGCCAAGACAACAGTTTTCAATTTCATTTAGTTTAACTTGATGTGCTAAAATAACTATGACTGAGATTAAAATGAATAAAAACTATACACAGGGTTTCTGCAGGTTTTATGAAGATACTGTTCATTTAAGACTTCCTAGGACCCAGTAAAAATATGGAAAAAATAAATGGAATGGAACACAATATGTCAGTATGGTCTCTAAACATAAATGTCATCAAAGTTTGAAAATACAACTTCTCAGAAAATTAATTCAAATTAAACAAGTTTTCATTCCCTAATGACATGTTTGTTCTTATTTTAAGCATAAACCAACTTCACTTTGCTCAATATCTCAGAAAACGGGGCTTAGTTACATTTGAAACTCAGGTAACGTATCTTGACTTAAGGATGTTTAGATTTTTGTATTTGGAAACAAAAATACTGAGAGTCAGTGGTTAATCTTGTGAGTACATTTAATGCCATGAAGTTCTGCTTCAATTTAAGACCTATTAATGCCTTCATTTGTGGAAGGGTGAATTAAGACTAAGACCTTTTTAGTACCCACATATTTTAAAAACAGACATACATAAAAAAATCTAAATGACTATAATAAAATCTAAAACAGTATCTCAATGAAACTAAAATAACACTGATAAAAAGTCACAACTCAAGTCAATTGATATAGACTAATATATTTAATTAAAATAAATCACAACCACATCACTCACTCAGACAAGAAGGCTGTGAAACAGAAGTGGGCAGTATGCGTTCAACAAGATCTCTTTTGAAGCCATTATTTGTTCAAACAAACACAAGGCTTAACATAATTCATCCTGTTCGACAACATCATAGTTAATGCATAACAAGAATTGTAAGCATTTCATAAAAACAGGACTTAATCTCTTATGGCTTCAGCTTCCCAACACAAATGAAATTCTATTGTTGGATCTTCAAGACTAAACTCAAACAAGAGAGTGTGTGTGTGTGTGTGTGTGTGTGTGTGTGTAGCGGTGAAACAGTGAAAAGTAACGCACATTTTTTTTAAATCCCTTAAGCTATCTTACAGTAATAATTTCAGTGGCAGTGTTTAAACTTTGAGTGAACGTGATACCGAGGACAATGTTGTATTTAAGGAATAGTTCACTGAAGAAATTTAAAACCGTCATAATTTACTCCCCATCACGTCGGTCCAAACCGCTGTGACTTTTTTCTTTTATGGAACACAAAAAGAGGATTTAGAAGATTTGTTCTGGTTGCTCTCATTCATGTAATTAAAATGAATGTTGACTAAAGCTTCAAAAGAACCATATAAAAAGTGATCCATACTCTATATTTCATACGGTAGCTTTGAGAGCGGAATTTTAAGTCATTATTCAGGAACATGAACAAATCGTTCTTTCGAGTTGGAACGTTTCAGTGAATGGTCCAGTTCACAAAGCCTGAATGATTCGTTCATGAATCAAACTGACTCACAGCAGTTAACAGCTCACCTGAGGGGACGATTTCTGAGCAAATAACACCATTTATTACTCCCACAAACAACTTCAGAAAACTTAACATGCAAGTTGTATGGATAACTCTGCCTGAAAGACCCAGTGTTCATTCATTGTAGTTCAGAAATCAGCACAATTACTTAGAAAGAAAGTCATACGAGTTTAAAACAACACAAAGATGAGTAAATACTGGGGAAAATATTAGTGCTGGTCAATGATTAATCGCATCCAAAATAAAAGTTTTTGTGTACGTATGTGTGTGTACTGTGTATTATGTATATATAAATACACACATATGCATGTATATATTTCAGAAAAAATATGTTATGTTTATTTATTAAATATATTTCTATATAATATAAATTATATGAATATAAATATACACATGTAAATATTTTAAATATATATACTGTATGTGTGTCTTTAAACATAATAAATATACACAGTACACCCACATATATTATATAAACAATAACTTTTATTTTAGATGCGATTAATCGCCGGCCAGCACTAAAATAATATATAATTTCCAGGTGAACTATCCCTTTAAACAGTGTATAACTGCTGGCCGTTTTGCTCGGTGCTTCAGTTTCTCTGCTAGCTTTGCTATCCAGCACAGAGCAGCAGAATTAACACAATCATCCCATAGAAGACAACAAGATGTCCTCTGCCCTGAAATACCCATGTGTCACACAGACACTACTCACACAGCACAGCCTTCGAAGCTTTCAGTGCATCAAGAGAAGAAAAAAATACATCTAGACACAAAAATTCCAAATGGTAACATACACAGAATTGTGGCCCCAGCCAACAAACACATTCACAGGACAATTAAGACTAGCGGGTGTATGGTTCACATATTACAAATAGTTTCATAATTACAGCGAAGAACACAGTTGAGGCACTTTGCGGAGTTAAAAATGGATACAATTCCGTTTAAGATTGAGATTTTCTGTAAATGGGTTTATAAGCACAGCATGTTAAGTGGCATGTGTTGAAACCGTATCGCAACTATTATATGAAAAGAAGCCAAAAGCGCTTTTATATCAAGTGCAATTTATGGCCATTTTAGAAAGCGCACTGCCCTACAGAGGAAGAACACACACACAAGTGCACTCATTAGTCGTGTTCACATTTAAGAGGTTTTTTTTGTGACGGCTGTGCAAATCCATGAAAGGAAAGGCACTTCCTTTTTATAATGCATAACAGGATATGAAAGATTTACACAATGCGAGAGAGATAAATGTGTGCCAATATTGAAAAAAGCTGTTTTTATCAGCAGAACCTAATTAAGTAAATAGATAGTTCACCCCAAAATTAAGATTATGTGATCATTTACCCACGTTGTTCATAAACCTTTATTTTTTTAATCATAAAGCAAGACTTTTTTTTAAAAATCTCTCAGCGTTTCACTAACCATAAAATGTATAAAAAATTATATATATATATTATTTTTTTTCTTTAAGAGTAAATCAGTCATACAGGTCAGGTTTGGAAGGGTGAGTCAATGATGATAAAATGTTCATTTTCAGGTGAACTACCCCTTTAATGTATTTCATGTCATAATCAATCATAATTATGGACATTTCTATTGTTTACCTGTTTTAAGGCACCAGAGGTACTGAATCAAGTCTCAAGACTTAGTGGGGCTCAAAGCGCTTCACATCATTAAACAAGAGTGAAAGGATCTTGTTCTAATTTAGGCGTCACATTAATTATTGCGTTACACAAAGCGTCTGCAAGTAACCGTGCAAAGCAATACAAACACCCACACCCGCATACTGTACATACAGAGCTAAAATGTCTCTGTTGATGCCTGTCCCATGGAAAAATCTAGCGTCATAGATGACATTGTTTAATATAAGAAGGTTTTCAAGTGTCAGATGGAGTACCAGTGCTGCTGTGCTGAACGTGATCAGCAAAGCAAAAGCAAAAATCAGCATAGGAAGATCTAATATACTATAAAACGTCTCAGGTGACGACGGTTTGTCACTCAGTGACAGAGACTAAGTCCATCACACTGAGATAGAATGCCTCGCGCTCCAGCCAGTGAGAAGACAGTCTGTGATTCACAGGACAGAACATACTGCTTTTAAAAAGTTCAGTCTTAGCCGTCAACACGACTGCCTGATTAGCCTGATTCAAAAATCTTTGGAATGTTTGTCTGTTAAAAACAGTATAAATCATTGCATTTTCGAGAAGAATGTTCTTTTCCCTTTTTGTATAAAAGTGCACGTTTGGACGTTCCCCTTTACTCTTGTTCCCAACTCTCTGTTTTTGAAGGGCAGGATAGTGGACGAGTGGTGCAGGAGCGCTGACGCTCTCGTCTCTTGTGGAGTCACAGGTTTTGCTGAAGGCACGTGGGGCTCATTTAGCAGGAGGCTCGTCGGGGTTGTATTCCGTCTCTCCTGCGGACACCTGGGAGATTCTGCGTGTGGAGCCCCACAGTCGGCGGGAAAACTGCCCAGACCGCACCTGAATGAGACAAATGTTTAAATATTGCATTTTTTAGTCCTTGAGGAAATAATTAGCTGACTCAAGTAAATAATTAAACACATACGTTACACATAAATTAACATCTTCAACAAAGAGAAGGTGACCTCTTTTTTTTTGGTAACATGATACAGTAGTTTATGGAAGCCTGTTTACGCCACTGACTAAAAAAAATAAAAGGTAATTGCTACTTTTCATCTCACAATTTCGAAATTCTCGCAATAGCGACTTTATAATATTGTTTTTCTCAGAATTGTGAGATAAACTCACAATTGAGAGTTTTCACGTGACGTCACATCCTCATAGGAACGCCCACCTGGCGGGAAAAACGAAGCTTTGCTCCACTGACCGCCAGCTATTTTTACGCAGATTGCGTCAAGTAATAATGTACATATGTACGTCAAGTCATCTGCTTGCCTATGCAAACTATGCATAATTAATAAGATGAATACTGAATTTGATCTTTTAATATTACGGTTTTAAATATATTAAGGCACTTTAAGTGTTTTTACAACATTTTGTCGCACTGTTTATGATTGAAATATTGCCGTGGGTGCTTAATATGGATCGCAAATGGCCAAAACTTGCATTTTGTACAGAAATACCTTCGTTTTATTCTTTTGAGAGGTGATCTAATTAATTGCGGCTGGGAAACATGAAAAATTGTGACCTCCAAGTCTTCGAGCAGGTCACGTGACTGAAAACTATCAATCACAAGTTAAAAAGTCCAGTTCTGAGGGAAAAAAGACTATTCTGACTTTATATTTCACAATTCTGGCTTTATAACTCGCAACTGTGATTTTATACCTCACAATTCTGATTAAAAAGACAGAATTGTGATTTTGTTTCACATATGAGTTAAAAAGTCGCAATTACCTTTACATTTTTTTTATTCAGTTGCGGAAAAGGGCCTTCATAGTAGGTTACTTAATAGTTAACAGACAATTATTTAAAAAATATTAGCATTTTATGAACAAGCAAATTTATTCATAGCAACTTTAGCATTTATTATTTGTTTATATTAATTTATTCATGCACATTTTATTGGTTAATATTAATTTATTCATGCACATTTTAAGAATACATTAATTATGAACAAACAATAAATAATAGTATGTTTTATAGATAGCTGTATATTTGTAATAATAGTAGTTTATTATTATTATTTTTCTATTAATATTCACTATGGAAGCTTGTTTCCACCACTGAATAAAAACTAAAAAAGTAATTGCCACATTTAATCTCAGTATTCTGACTTTCTTTTCTCAGAATTGCGTGATAAAAACTCACAATTGTTTGTTACAAAGTCAAAACGGTGAGATCTAAACTCACAATTATCAGACAAATTCAGAATTGCGAGATGAAATCACAATTCTGACTTTATAACACGTAATAGCATCAACATTATCGATGAACTAATAACACCTCACAGAAGTAGCGACATGTCTTTTCTTCAGCACTGCTTTGTTCTTCTGAGTGTAATTCATTATCAAAAATAAAAAACGTAGGAAGGGTTCAACATAGATTCGTTTTTTTAAATATATATAGAAATTAAAAAGTAATTTTTTAAAAGTAAATTTTTACTGTTTCCTCAATATTTAGTACATATGCCGTTATTTTTTTAATTCTTACACTTATAATTTAAAAGTAAACTGCTTTAAAAATCAATACGTTTTAGTGGTGTAAACCGTGCCTATCAGCATTATGATGAACTAATAACAATTTAGCAGCATGGGATTTATTTCAGGCAGTAAAAACCTACTGGCAACCCCTCCACCTCACCTCTTCTGGTTTTCCTGCTCCCACCACAATGAGTTTGCCATCCTCCAGGCCCACCAGAATATGACTGCTCTCTTTCGTGACAGACACACAGCGCACAGGGACCTTCAGGGCCAAGGGCGCAACAGCCAGATTCAAACTACACACACGCAAAGACAGAGAAAAAGAGAAGTAAATATGGACCCAGCTGCTGAAGATTTACTGTGATGACACAAAGGATTTATTAAGAATGCATCTACTACAATGGGAAAACATATCAAAGAATATGATCAAACAGGTCGTGCGAAGCTGAGCAGCTGTACGCCTACACTACTGAAGTCTCTTATGTTTACCAAGGCTGCATCTGTCTGATCAAAAATACAGTAAAAACGGTAATATTTTTAAATATCATTGCAATTTAAAATTACTGTTTTCTATTTTCTATTCAAGTATAATTAGCAAAACTGAATTTTCAGCAGCCATTTATTCAGTCTTCAGTGTCACATGATTCTTCAGAAATCATTGTTATATGCTGCCAAAGAAACATTTCTTATTATTATGAATGTTAAAAACAGTAGATTTTTTTTTGAGAAATACAACATTCAAAACAAAAGCATTTATTTTTTAAAAGGCTTTACTGTAATTTTGGTCAAATCTATGGAAGCCCATTTCTGGCTTCTGGAAATTACAAGTTTACATTTCGCAATTATGATTATTATTTTTTTTGCAGAATTGCGTGATATAACATCGTAATTCTGACTTTATTTCTCGCAATTGTCCATTTATATCACCCGATTCTGACTTTAATACTCACAATTGCGAGTTTACATTTAACGTGATTACGTTTGTATCACGCAATTCTGAAAAAAGTCTGAATTGTTAGATGTAAACTCGCAACTGTGAGAAAAAAAGTCAGAATTGTGAGATAAAAAGTCACAATTACCTTTTAATTTTTTATTCAGTGGCGGAAACGGGCTTTCATACAAAATCAAAATGTCCACGCTAAATAAAATAGTTATTTATTTCCAAAAATACATAAAATGTAAAAAAATATATAAATACTAGCTACAAACTTTCAAACAACGTGTATATTTAAAATGACCATTAGAGGTGTGTTTACCTGTACAAGTCTCGAATGTGAAGGTTCCCCTGTTGTGTGCCTACGATGAGGTAGTCAGGCACCAGATGCAAAGCTGAAATCTTCTCGTCCAAGGTCTCAGATGCTAAGAGAGAGCCATTCACAGAGTACACATGCAGTGCATACTTCTCCTACAGGCACAAAAAAATTATACAATAAAATTCATTAAAAAACTCTTCTTAAAAAAAGAGGTGTGCAGGCCAGATTTGAGAAGCATTGCACTAGTGGACCTACATGAAGCATTTTTTTGGTTTACAATTATGTTTTTATTTAATATATTTTTTTTTTTTCCATTCTCACAATAACTCAAAAACACTTGTTTATTTTGAAAACCATGTCAACAAACACCTTTCCAGCAGAGCGGCCCTCTATAACAGTTTGTGCCACTATGTGCCCTTCCATGCCGACCTCCAGGTGTGCCACAGAGGTAGAAAGGCAGCTCTCACAAGGTGGTCTCAGGGTCCGGAGATACTGTCCACGACGCACACTGTGCATGATTATTGTGCCATCCTGGGCAAGAGAAGCAAGTGAGAGAAAACTCATCAATTCATGAACCTAATGGCAATGCAACAACTCCCGAAGGGACAATTAAGAAGTGGTCTGATCTAAACTGACCTTTGACCCTGAGATCGCCATATCCAACTCAGTGCTGATGGCGACACAAGCGACCTCTTGATCATGTCCACAGAGCACCTGCACGGGCCGTGGAGACAGACCGCTAGAGAAGCCACCCTACAGGTAAAAATACACTCTGATTCAGTCACTAGTTATACTACATAACCATGCTAACTATTTTTTCTTTAATTCAACACAGTATTATATAACTCATAATAACAACATAAAGACTAATCACAACAGCAATAGTTGTCGCAATAGCTAAATTACTTTATATCAGTAAAACAACACCAATCTTGATAACAGCAAAAAAGTACCTGAGCACACTTTTATTTAAAAACTTAAAAGTTAATAACACTTAATAACACATAATAGCACATAATGTGAGAAAACACCCTGATATTAAAGCACAAATTAGATATTTTGACATCTGATTTCTATTCCTGGCTATTTACACTACCATTCAAAAATGTTGGGGTCTGTACAATTTTTTTTATGTTTTTGAAAGTCTCTTATGCTCAACAAGGCTGCATTGATTTGATGAAAAATTACAGTAAAAAGAGCAGTATTGTGAAAATTTTAGTACAATTTAAAATACATTTTCTATTTCTTTAACTTTCTATTTTTAAAATGTTTTTAAATGTCACTTATTCCTGTGCTGGCAAAGCTGAATTTTCAGCATCATATCTCCAGTGTCACATGGTCCTTCAGAAATCATTCCAATATGCAAATTTACTGTTACTTTTGATAAAAAAATTGTGTGCCCTAACATAATAAAAGTATTAACATTGTAAAAAAAAAAAAATAAATATATATATATATATATATATATATTGCATGACAGTGTACATTCTGTTCAAATTTAAATGACTGCTCATGGGCGCAGATGTACCCTTCACACCCTTTTATTTTTGTATTAACTTGTTATCTAAGCACAAGTATTATGTGTGAGCAAACCTGCTGTAGGACCTGCCACACCATGCAGGTTGTGTCTCGTGAGCCAGAGATGAGGTAGATACCACAGAGATCCAAAGCCAGGCATGTGACCACATCTATATCCCACAAAAAAGCACATTATTTAGCCATCATGATATTTGTTCATAATCACATGAATTATATAATCAACAATTTGCACCATACATCTTCTGAGGAGTTGAAATCAAGAGAGAGCTAAATTCTAAATTATCAACATGATCAAAACTCTGCTGAAAACTTGTTGCATACAATCTACTACATGCCTTCTGCCCTTTATACTTTTTAGAAAGTAAAATACCTTTTAATATAACTCAATTTTTTCTACAGGTACATCTAAAAAAAAGTAATATGGTGAAAAACATTTTCTTGTAACTTATTTCAAAAAGTGAAACTTTCATATATTTTAGATTCATTACATGTAAAGTAAAACACTTCAAAAGTTTTTTTTGTTTTAAGTTTTGATGATTAGAGCTTACAGCTAATGAAAGTCAAAAATCAGTATCTCAAAATATTCGAATTTACATTTGAGTTTCAATAAATGACCATCCATACAGTATAAATTATGGTTGCATCTCTTGTTCTTTGAAACCACATTAATGGGGAACACTGCTGACTTGGCAATGGTCCAGAAGACGATCATTGACACCCTCCACAAAGAGGGTAAGTCACAGAGGGTCATTACTGAAAGGTGTGGCTGTTCAAGGAGTGCTGTATCAAAGCATATTAAATGCAAAGTTGACTGGAAGGAAGAAATTGGGTAGGAAAATGTGCACAAGCAACAGGAATGACCACAAGCTTGAGAATACTGTCAAGCAAAGCAGATTCAAACACTTGGGAGAGCTTCACAAGGAGTGAACTGAAGCTGGAGTCAGTGCATCAAGAGTCACCACACTCAGACATCTTCAGGAAAAGGGCTACCAAGCCACTTACCTGGGCTAAGGAGAAAAAGAACTGGACTGTTGCTCAGTGGTCCAAAGTCCTCTTTTCAGATTAAAGTAAATTTTGCATTTAATTTGGAAATCAAGGTCCCAGAGTCTGGAGGAAGAGTGGAGAGGCACAGAATCCATGTTGCTTGAAGTCCAGTGTGAAGTTTCCACAGTCAGTGATGATTTGGGCTGCCATGTCATCTGCTGGTGTTGGTCCACTGTGTTTTCTGAAGTCCACAGTCAACGCAGCCATCTACCAGGAAATTTAGAGCACTTCATGCTTCCTTCTGCTGACAAGCTTTATGGAGATGCTGATTTCATTTTCCAGCAGGACTTGGCACCTGCCCACACTGCCAAAGGTACCAAAAGCTGGTTCAATGACCATGGTGTTACTGTGCTTGATTGGCCAGCAAACTCGCCTGACCTGAACCCCATAGAGAATATATGGGGTATTGTCAAGAGGAAGATGAGAGACACCAGACCCAACAATGCAGATGACCTGAAGGCCGCTATCAAAGCAACCTGGGCTTCCATTACACCTGAGCAGTGCCACAGGCTGATTGCCTCCATGCCACGCCGCATTGATGCAGTAATTCATGCAAAAGGAGGCCCAACCAAGTATTGAGTGCATAGAAATGAACATACTTTTCAGAAGCCTGACATTTCTGTTTAAATATCCTTTTTTTATTGATCTTAGTAATATTCTAATTTTCTGAGACACTGAATTTTGGGTTTTCATTATCTGTAAGCCATAATCATCAACATTTCAAGAAATATAGGCTTGAAATATTTCACTCTATGTGTAATGAATCTATATAATATATGGGTTTCACTTTCTGAAATGAGTGACAAAAAATATTTCCTGATAATATTTCAAAACTTTCTCACAACTCTACTTTTTCTGACCCACTTCAGTTCGGACCCATTTCAGTCTCTATAATGAACTGACGAGTTGAATCGGGTGTGTTAGATGAGGGAGACAGTGCTGGGATGCTCCAGGACAGTTTTGAAAACCACTTCAGAGACATGTTCTTAATGTAACTCGTATATAACATATTATATGCATGCACAGTTTTGAGGCAGCTTTAATCGCCTTTTTGGTAACTTCATGTCTTAACTGACCACGACATTGCATGCTCGTAGTTTATTTCGTGCTTTGACATGAAATGATAATGCTACAGTGCGCGCTGGTGCATTAAACGCCTCAAAACGTCTCCTGTTTGATGTGGTCATAAAACTTGCTGCTAAATGCACTCCTGAAAAAAAGTTAGCAGCTAGAGTTTAAAATTTCTAATTGAAATACATTAAGTTTTGCCATCAATAAAAACTAGAGAGCTTTGAACATAAGCATTTAAATATCATCTTACTATGACATATTATTGGGGGACATGTATTTATGTAAGAAATATATAAATATAAATACCACCAACTGAACCAAATTGCATAATTTTGCTCACTTTGAACCTCATACTACATGAGTCATAAACGCCTCCTGTATCTAATATGATACTCACTAAAACACACATGCAAACTGTTTTTTTTTTCTTCATTTTGCCATATTTCAGGCTTTACAGGGTTAATGGTTCTGTTTCAGCAACAAATGATTCATTAAACATCTCTGCCAAATCTGACAGCAGCTAATTTTATTTAGGATTCAGCTCAACAGCTCCATCAAGCTCATTCAAATGCCTACAGCTGCGTCCTTGGCTTTGTACTATTTGGGTAAGTCTGTGTCGGACAGACGGCTCTCACCTATGTGACGGCAGATCCTGCCCACCAGCTTGGCCTTGCCTAAAATAGTGACCCTAATGCTGCAGTCCCAGTGCCCCCCGCTGAACAGCAGACGCCCGTCAGTGGACACCACCAGCACCTGGGCCCCGATTTCCACCCCTGGGGAGAACGGCCCGCTGAGGAACCGCTGGGTCCTAAAAACAGATCAAACAAAAGGTTAGTACCAACAAATGGGACTAAACTTGTCAGCGGGAGAACATTAGAAATAGATTAATGTTGTGTTTAAGAATCAGATTCGACACATGTTAGCACACCACTCAAAAACAACAAGAAAGGCTTGGCAAAACAAATGAGCTTTTACTACAAAGGACCCAATTTGACTGAAGAACATTCATAGAGACCAAAGCAGCCAAACCACCAGAGCTTAATGTCAAAGAGCTGCTATTTATACGCTGCTATAAAGCTTTTGATTATTTGTCCAAAGCCCAATGTTGTCACTATAAAAGTAACTTTGTGCACTTTGTGCCTAATCAAAACCTCTCGTCTTTAAAACTATATGATATCACTCTGAACATGATTATATAATGTGTTTAGACGTGTACATGTTCAAACTCACTTTGGGTTGCTCACAGTGGGGTCTCTGGTGAAGGTGAAGTAATTAGCTATGTTCTTGTCTTTGGGCAGCCAGCTATGAGTGCCTATCATTCCATTAGCATTCACTGTCACCTGAAACAGGACAAATACATCAACTAATGTATTGATCAGGGACATATATGCTGAGAGAAAACTTAATTAAGAACGAGACAAAATGTTGTTTCCAAAAAATGATTAAATTACATTTAATTAGTTTTATACTGTCTCTGTTTTTTTTGTGTGTGTGTTAAGGGATGCTGAACTTATTGAGGTACTTATTAACCCCCCCCCCCCCCCACACACACACACACACACACATTGTTCGAAATATATTCTTTAATGTTTCACTGAAGAAAACACCGTAAATAACATATGCTGTTAGGGTGACACGGAGGAAACAAATTGTTGAATAAAGTTATTTGTGTTTTCTTTGCACAAAACAAGTATTTTCGTAGCTTCGTAAAATTACTATTGAACCACTGAGGTCACATGGATTATTTTAACGATGTCCTTGCTACGTTTCTGAGCCTGGATCGTGCAAGGTTCCTATCAGTCTATGAATAGACTCTCAGAATTCATCAAAAATATCTTAATTTGTGTTCCGAAGATGATCGAAGGTCTTACAGGTTTGGAACGACATGAGGGCGAGTAATTAATGACAGAATTTCCATTTTTGGGTGAACTATCCCTCAAGTCAAGTCAACTATTACAGCAATGTTTCATGTAACAGCTTTAATTTAAATCCAAATGTATTTGTACAGTGCTTTCCCAATAAATATAATTCCAAAGCAGTTTTACAGAGATTGTTGATCCGAAGAGAGCAGCTAAAACATCTCCATCGAAACAACTCAATTATTGACTTTTTTCAACTAAACGCAGATTATTTTCTTTTAAGTTTGTTATTTCATAAAACAATTTCATGATTTCTGAAGTTCAAGCACTAAAATTGACAAACTTGAATCTAGCCAAACTACAACTGAAAAACTTTTTACAACTGCAAAACTAAAAAATATCCAACTTTCGAAAAGTTCTACATTCAAATGTAAGACACACACACACAAATGTTTAGTAAATGTTTGTTTGAACCAAACAAAAATACTCTAAACATGTTGCTAGCAAAGGCTTCTTTGTTCACATTACTTAGATACTCAGGCGTTTGTTAACACCACATCCAAATGTTTTATTCATTAGATGAACTAAAGTTATTAAGTTGTTGGTTGCTATTTAAACTACCTTAAGTTGAGTGTGATAGGTTGCCATTTTTTCTTTTTTTTAGTTAGGTCAACTTTTTTTTTACAGTGTTAGAAAAAAATGGTTGTTTTGTTTTATTTTACAACATTTTAAGTCATCTTAAGGCTCTTTTGAAAGTTTGCTGAGGCCCCCTAGTGGCCCCTGGCCCCATGTTGAGAACCACTGCACTAACACCCTCTTCCACAGACCCTCTTGATCCTCAAGATTGTTCTGATCTTATTAAAATATTAGTACACGATAAGTGAACATCATTGTGAAATAATCTCACCAGTATTTCAGAACCAGGGATGATAATGGAGCGGGTTTGATTTCTGGGCACCACGGCTTGGACTAAAGGCAGACCATCACTCACCACCTACATCAAAAATAACACATCACAGTTTCACACAGCAACTCCTTAAATTAAACCATTAGCACACAGTGCTCAAAAAGTAGCATTTCAGCATAATATTCAGTTCAAATTAAATACTGATCAATTGAGGCTCACCTCTTTAAAAGATCGGAGTTTAGTGAGCTGATCAAAAAGGTTGGGGGGCAGAACGTCCAGACGGGCCTGCCGCCTGAATGCGTTTTCTGCTGACATACGGGGAGGATGGGGCTCCTGAATTACACAGAGAGGTTTCACTTGTGCCATATTACCCACAATACATTACACAAATGCTTTCAGAACCAAGGTTTTTAGCATTAACTAAAACTAAAAATATTAAATGCATTTTTGTTAACTGAAAGCTGAAATGAAAAACTTGCCTTGGCAACTAACTGAAATAAGCTGAAGTTGAAGCACTAAAATGACTAACTTGACATAAATCAAAACTAAAACTAAAACAGTAATATAAAAAACTAATATAAATTACAAAAGCACATAGGATTTCTGAAATAAAAACAAAAATAAAAGCACATTCAAAATATTACTAATTACTATTATACTATATAAATAACACTCTTCAGACCTGGAAGCTCATATAAAATGAAAATAGAGATGGAAACATCTGTCTGATTTCCCACCTTGAGAAGCTGACAGGGCGTCTGGCCAAAGTTGCTGATGATGCCTTCCAGGGCCTTGCGCTCGGTCTCATTAGCTATGGCGTCCAGATCCACTGCACCTGACAGCCAAAACACACAGCGATCAGACATATTTTCCATGCAGGAACATGTTAAACTAATACGAACTCATAAGAGCTCTCTTACCCTCATAAGTGCAGTAGTAGAAGACATTGAGAGCTTCCACCGCTTCAGGTCCTCGCTGCTTATACCCGAATATGAGATCGATCCACTCGTGCAGGTGAGCAGACACATGCTCACTCTCCTTTAAACCCACAGATGCACAAAAAGATTTAGACAGTTTTCTTTGCTGGATGCATTTAAAAAAACATTGCACAAATGTTGTCCGATTCACAAACTAATTACTTTTTGAGCAGATTCTTTTCAAAGGAATAGTTTACCCAAATATGATCTCCAAACAGCTGATAAAAACATCAGCAATCCACCAGAAATCCACACAAATCTTTGTGAAAATCTTGTGAAAAGCTGCATGTTTGTAATAAATAAATTAATCAATAAGATTTTTTAACTTTAAACTGTTGTTTTTGGCTAAAATACAAGTCCTCTATCCATAGTATTGCTTTCTCCAGTGAAAAAGTCATCTCTTCTGAATCAGGAGAGAAATATGCACCGATCAAGCACCATTTACAAACATAAACAGTCCAAAACAGGAAGCGTTATTATGAATTATAGACTGGTACTTTGGCCAGATTTGAAGTTAAAACACCTTAATGATGGATTAGTTTACTAACAAAAACGCTGCTTTTCACTTTACAAGATTAAGTTAAGTTAATTAATGGACTGGAGTCATGACAATTATGATGATGTTTTTATCAGATGTTTGGACTCTCATTCTGACGGCACCCATTCACTTGCAGACAATTAAAAAAATAAAGGTTCCAAAAATAATTGATTGTTTTGTTTAGTATGTTTGTTTCTAAATCAGTGCATTGTGCATTCTATCTGTTTCCACACCAAAGCTTTGCGGTGTTTTCTGATGAAGTCTTCAGGCGAAGACGCCCAGGGGGGAAGCATCACATCATTGACCTTCTCCTGATTCATTTGCAAGCAGCCCAGATCAAAACCTGCACACATGACATACTTCAATTCAAAATATATATTTCAGTGCCAGTGTAGTTTTCATCACCGAGAAGCTTCAGAGAAGCACACTGACTGTTCTTGTTCTGCAGAAAATCTGGGAAGTAGAAGAACTCTGGGATGAGCTCCTTTACATCAACTGGACTCTCCATTCGCGCCTGCCATGCTGCTGCTACTGAATGAAACTGCCTATCGGCACAATCAAACCTAAGCACACACAAACACTCTAGTAAGTGCAGCCTAAACATAGGACAATACATGATTACTTGAAAACCATCGGGTAAACAACACTGCAACCTAGTGGTCAATAGAACGGAGTGCCAACAAATTTAACATTGTATTTACAATATCTAAAATATTCAGAATATTCACAATTTGATGTTGATGATCTACATTCCTGTATGGATACTCCATGTTTTTTGGATAATTAAAGCCATTAAACTAACTTAAAGTCAAATTTCCAGTTGTACTTCAGGTACCGTTGGAATGAATAAACAAGTACAACTTTTGTGTACAAATGTCTCCTGTAGAAAAAAATTAATAAAGAAATACCATGAGCAGGGGTGACCAATGCTGCTACTGAAGGGTTAACATCCTGCAGAGTTTAGTTCTGACCTGCCCCAACACACCTTCCTGTAAGTTTTGTAGAAATCCCGAAGACCTTGAAAAGCTGGTTCAGGTGTGTTTGAACTAAAGGTGGCCCTCAAGGAGCAAGATTGGACACCCCTGGCTTTAGCTTGCAGTATTGCTGCAGTGGTGTGAGAGTGTGTTTGTCTTACTTGCCGCTCTGGAGCTGTATATGTAATGAGGTGAAGGGCTCTGTGCGGATCATGTAGTGCATGACGCCGGCAGCATTAGAGTAGTGTGTGCCATAGTGGAACTTATCAATAGTGCCCGTTGAATCCTCAAAACTCTCATACCTAATCAAACAACAACAAAAATTAATTTAGAAAATCAGATGAAATACTCAAAAGATTCTACATTAAACTGCTTTATCTTATTATAGAACATACTGTTATTATTTACTAATTTAAATATATTTATAAATCATGTACTTATCAGCTAGTGGTATCTTTCTAGTTTTTGTGATACATCTTTTAACCAACACATACTGAGAATTCTGCAAAAAGGACTGTAACACTTTCTCACTTTTCCCTGACGTTCTGTGCATGTCGAGGGTTGACGACACCAACGGGTTTGGACAAATCTCTGAAAACAGCTGGGTCCTCCAGATCCAATTCAGCAGATGTGTAGTCACACAGCACCCAGGGGAACTGAGAATATAGACATGCACATGAAGAAAAAAGAAGACATGTGACCCATATAATATCCACCAACACCAGAAGTGTCAGTCACGCACATTCTTTTTCAGCAAAATGGATATTAAATGCATATTAATTACCCAGTTTAAATAAATTAAATGAAATCTTGGTTTACTAAAATAAATAACTTTTTTAAAGTAAATTTAAAGACTGAAAAACTAAATTAAATAAAATACATAAATTCAGCCCGAGATGCTGGGAGATGACGGAATGGAAGGAACAGAACAGAACAGAACAGAACAGAACAAACAACACAACACAACAAAACCAAACCAAAAAAAAACACAAGACAAGCAGAACAGAATAGAACTACACAGAACAGGAAAAACCAAACAGAACAGAACAGAATAGAACAAAACAAAATAAAAAATTAAAAACCAAAAGGAAACAAAACAAAAACTAAACAAAAGAAAACAGACCAGAACAAAACAGAACAGATTAGAACAGAACCGGAAAAAAACTAAACACAAAAAATGGCAACCAACAATTACAAAACAAACCCACATCAATCTAGCTCTGACAACTCACCACTGGATACTGGGATAAATCATTGTATGTGCGACCAGCAATGGTGTTGAGCTGCATCAGATATTCAAAATTGGAGATCTCTCTGCAAACCCATCTCTGCAATAGTAACAACATTCTAAATAAACAATAGTTTTACATTTTGGGGGGTGGGGCTTTTTGACAGCTTTTTTTTGGCAGATGCAGTACAGAGGGCATAGGAAACTATGTGGAGAAAGGGAGGAATTGGATTGGGAGAGAGCAAGAATGAGTTCCAACCAGCAAAAATGGAAAAACTGGCATCGCATCAGACGTACGTGAGTCAGGTTGGAGGCTTTCAGCAGTTCCTGAGGAGAGCGAGAACCAAAGTAGAAAAGATTGGGTGGTCTGAGACCCAGGATCCTGGAGTAGACTTTGTTCCGGGCCTGTTGGAGAACCAAAACAAATATAGAAACACAGAGACCTCAAATGCCACCAATGCTTGTGGCCATCTACTATGCATCCTGTTCCACTGTAGTTTCTCCTGCAGTATAGCAGTTAGTATGTGTCTAGCTCACCCCCTTCCTGAAGTTGATGAAGTAGTGTGCCTGGTCAATGAAGAACAGCTCTAGTGCCGATCTCCGCAGGTTGTAGCGCCTCAGGTGGACTTCCCTTAGCTGTGACAACGACCTCTTGAAATCAAACCCAATGCCTGCAAAGATGGGCAGTCCAGAGCATTCACATTATAATCACTAATCATATCTTATTCCATACAATACCAGTCAAAAGTCTGGAATAATTAAGATTAGTTTTTGAAAGAAGTTTCTTATGCTCACCAAGGCTGCAATTATTTAATGAAAAATTGTAATGCTGTGAAATATTATTACAATTTAAAATAAAGTTTATTTTAATATACTTTAAAATGCAATTTATTCTTTAGCATCGATTACTCCAGTCTTCAGTGTCACATGATCCCTCAGAAATCACTCTAATATGCTGATTTGCTACTCAAACATTTCTTATTATACTGAAAACAGTTTTTGCTATTTCAAATGAATGCTGTTATTTTGAGCTTTCTATTAATGAAAAATATGAATCACCAAAAACTGTTTTCAACATTTATAATAATAAAAAAAAGATCATCAAGAATAATTGTTAATAACCATCAAATCAGCATATCAGAATGATTTCTGATGGATCATGTGACTGACGATGGCTACAAAAAATCAGGGTAATAAATTATAGTTTAAAATGCATTAAATGATAAAACTAAAGGAAATTATATTTTTACAATATTACTGTTTTTTAGGGATAAAAGATTCCCAGATTCGCTCGGTGCATCTGCAAAAAAAGTTAACGATGCGATGCATCGGTTTAAAAAGTGTACATCAGATACAAGTTAGCATTTGCATCGTTTCTAACAAATTTGCATCAGTAAAACCAGATTTATTTACTAGTGGATGCGCTACACTTTTATTGTTTAGAAAGTGGCCAATAATCTGTGACCAATATTTTGTATGTAGATTGATTTCTCCTCTCGAAACTGTCTCAAGCGCGTTCTCATCACCGCTGCACGTGAACATGACGAATCACAACAACACTACAGAGACCCGAGGAAAAGCGGGGATTAAAGTTCAAAACCTGACTTGAAATAACCTAACAAATCAATCGGGCTAAAGCGGTTATAAATGACAAGGTAAGTTCACACAATCTAACTAATTTGTGCACGCTTATTCTTAATCAGCCCTTAATGTCGATCATGGATCAAATCATCCACCATGACAAACAGCGAATATATCTGTGCTGTTTAATGCATTTGAGACGTTGTGTTTTCCTCAGAGCATAACTGACATGTCACGACTATATTTTCATCTGTAAATGTTAGAAAGTCATGCAAATATATCCATTTCGCTGTCAGGAGTGGGCTTACGCGAGTGGACGAGCTGCTGCATGCTAAACAGACGGAGCACAATTATTCTGAGTCAAATATGCATTTTATGCCAGTAACTGTAAAGGGACTATTGTAATGGGTAAATAAAATGTAAGCTAATACAGTCCTAATTACTAAGCTCAGATGAGTTAATGTGTGTTTCTTATAGCAGTTAAAATGTAGTTTTAATTTAGTGATTTTAACTTTTAGTTTAGTGATTGTTAATGCTTTAAAGAGCAATGTTAGATTGTAATGTTCTAATGCTATCTGTTCTAACTATAAAAGGTACAGCTGTTATAAAACCAGAGAGAAAGGCTGCATGGCTATGATAGTATGTGAGAGAGTCATTGGTAATATATTGGTCAGTGAGCTCAGCTTAGCCTGACAGTTTGCCTGCCCTGGACCAGGTTAGCTGTCCAGCATAAGTAGCCACAGTGACTGAGGTTGATCTTTGTTAAATTTTCTTTATGGAACCAAATCATTTGACAGTGAGTCAGACTAACTGAAATAAGCCTGGCCTATTTGGTAAACTTGTTTTATGAAACAGGCCTCGAGGCGTTAGAAGTCAGAAGACACATACGTTAATTTATGATTTGCTGTCTGTCTGAACCAAAGAAATAAAAGCGATCATATTTTTTCCATTGCATCGAATCGCATTGTGTTGAATCGAATCGAAATCGAATCACACTGCATCATAAAAGGGGTTAATCGTATCGTATCGCATCGCTAGCTGCTTCGTATGTATCGTATCGTTGGCTATGCATCGAGATGCGTATCGCATCGGCCTCAGTTATGGAGATGCACATCCCTACTGTTTTTACTGTATTTGTGATATAAAAATTAAGCTTTGGTGAGCATAAGAGACTTCTTTCATTCAACATTGAAAAAATATTAATTATTTTAAACTTTTGACTGATTGTGTACAGACATTCATTATGTGAACAATGAATGGAGGCTTATCAGTGAGACAAACAAAAACTGTCTGGGGGGTATGACAGGATTTACTACGAAATACAAGCTGTTACTCACCTTCTTCCGTCTCCTCTTTATCACTGCTGCCATCGTAGAAGTACAGGTGGTGCGTTGTGACCTCCAGACGACCTGGTACCACGGCAACAATAGTGATGAGCTCACAGTCCTCTGAGAGCACCAGCTTTTCCTTCTGGCTCTCCTCCTCGGCCTCTTCCGCCCTGAGGAATGACACACACCCTGCTGAACATACACTCGATCACACTAAACACATCTCAAAAGCTGAACACAAAGCATTTGCAGGTATCGAAATGCTGAATCATTACTCAAATGATTCATTTAAAAACACTGATTCATACTGGAATAAAACACCACTACTGTGCATTCCCTGGAACGTGTAACAATTCATTCTGCTTTGACTTCAGGGAGGAATTATTTTCAGTATAAATAGACTAAACAGACTTTTGTTAACTAAAACCAAAACTATGAAAAAAATGTGTTTGGTAATTGAAATAAAGCTAAAATTAAATAAACTATAAATATCACATGAAACACTTAAATGAGAAAGACAAACACAAATTAGAAATGTTGCTTTGGAAAATAACTGAAATAAGTTGATGTACAAAAAATGAACACAACTGATATTAAAATGAATAAAAAGACTAATAAACATTACAAAAGCATGTAACAAAATTACTTCAACTTTAAGTATAAGTTAATACTAAAACGAAACATATAAAAATAAATCTAATTCTAAATATTATAACACTGTAACTGTATATAAATAAATCTAAAATAACACTGGTAAGTTACTCAATATTAACTTATTGTTTATTAAACTTATTGGGCCGTGCTGATATTTAGAACAACCTAGTTGTTGAAAAAAACTAATTTTGAAAAAAAGATGTGCTAAATTGGAAGCCATCATAAAAATAAAAAAGCTTGCCCCTTTTAGACTTGCACTCTATTCATTTACAAACTGCTTGTTTTCTGAAAAACAAACAAAAACTAACACTTGCTTCTTTATTCTTTTTGTATTCTATCTATTTGTTTTCTTTTGATTTATGTGACAATTAACTAAAAAGCAAAAAAGGCCTCTTACACTAGCTTGCTCTATTATTTTTCTATTGTATTTGTTTTCTTTTTATTTATTTATTATATAATAAAAAACATGCTACGTGTACTGCTTTAGGCTAACTGAGACTTGTCATAGCACTGACATATTATTGCTCTTTTGTTAAATTTTGATTGCTTCCATTGTCCTCATTTGTAAGTCGCGTTTGATAAAAGCATCTGCTAAATTACTAAATGTAAATATGAATGTGATATGTTCTTATTATTTGTTGTAATAATTGTTTCTTATTATTATTGTATATATATATATATATATATATATAAATGTATTATATAGCTGTTATTGATGTTTGTAAAAGTAATAAGCCACTCAAGGAATATTTGAGACAAAAATGGTTTTACATAATATATATATATATTAGGCTATTAATTATATTATTAAAATATAATCATAAATATTATATTATTATTTAATATTTTACTATTCTATTTTATTAACATACCTAGTTTTATTTTAGGCATACATTTATTGTCTTTGTATTTTATTTGACAAATTTGAAATCTCTTGGTTTAGATAACTTACTTTACAAAGCAAATGTATGCTCAGAGTTACATTAAAACACTTACTCATCAATTAAGACAAAATCCTCATCCTCTAGTTTGTCATCCTCCATGTCACTGACTTTGGCTTCCTTTGCAACAGCAAGAGGGAGGGGTTCGGTTGAGCCGCGAGGGCTGTCGGCTCCTGCAGAGAAAACACCAGAACACTCCAGTATATAAATATTAACAGTGAAATAACGGAGTTCAAGCGGACAGAGATTACTTAAAACATATCTGATCAAAGCTAAATGATTTTACCAACAGTCATTCTGAGATCTTTTACTCACTATTGATTTTCTTAAATATCATTATTTCATTAATATTCATTTAACAGATTACACAGACATCTTCCAGAGTGATACTGACCTGTGTTATCTCTCAGTGCGCTGGCATCACTGTGGGAGTCAAAGCTGTTATTTGGCACCAGCTTCAGACGCATCTTCGAGTACGTCTCTGCGCTCGACAGTTTCCAGTTCACCGCTGGCTGAACCCTGAAACACAAACACTTCCACTCAGTCCGTCATCACACACCGGTACCGTATAGTACTTTAATATACAGCATCAGTGTATACAACTCAACCTCACACAGTGAGCTACAACAGTCAGACAAAGGCTGACTGCTTCTATTTGGGATTTTATATATTTAATTTCATATATTTTAGTGACCCAATATTAGTGACAAATCCTAAATAAATATTAAGTAAAGTTTTATATATTTTTAAAATCCCCCAAAATCCCATGTCTATATTTCCAGGTTTAAATGACATTTTAAATCCCAGATTTCCAATTTAGTCTCAGGTTTTTGGACATCACTTAAATCTTATTTATCTGAAAGGGATAGTTCACCCCAAAAATGAACGTTTGCTGTTAATTTGCTCACCCTCAGGTTCTAGGTGACTTTTCCTCAGCAGAACAGTAAAGCAGATTTTCAGCTTAAACCATGGTGTTTGAACACAAGCAACACAAAACTAATACCCGTAGCTCCTGGTGATATAATGAACATAATGTTCACTGTCATACACAGACCCATCATTTCTTTCCATAAGACATTAATATATATTCAGGAGCCACAGGCATTCATTTGTGCTGCTTTTTTGACTCTCAAAATGCCGGTAGCCATTGACTTTTATGGTGCATTTTATGAAATACCAAGGACAACTAAAATTCTTCTTTACTCTACTGAAGAAAAAAAGTCACCTACATCTTGGATGGCCTGAGCGCGAGTAAATTAACAGCACATGTTCATTTTTGGGTGAACTATCCCTTTAAATCTCTCTCTCTCTCTCTCTCTATATATATATATATTTATTTATTCTGATAGTGATAATGGTGCAAAATAAATGAGAGATAAATGACAAAAACACAGCAATGTATAATATTCACTAAGAATGCATGCAGACCTGAGTGCCCAGGCTCTTCTCTCACTGCTCAGTAGCCTGCGCAGTGATTTCCAGTGCCTCCAAACCACCTCCTGCTGGCTGTGCATCATCTTCTGCACGCTGTGGTAGCGGCTGTTCTCTGTACGCATTCGTTTCAGATACGGGTCAATAATGAGCTCCTGTAAAGAGAGGAGACAGTCCATGTTATTAACTCATCTGTCATAAAGCATGTATGGTTTTTGGTTGGGATTTGAGATGTGCGATGAATAATCCCAGTATTCCCAAGCAGCAGTAACTCGTGGTCTGCTCAGTGTGGGGATTGAACACCAATCTTTTGTTTACTAGCCCAACATGCTTCCTCTGTGTTTGAATAAATGTGGCTAACAGACACCTGAAACTTGGCTTTGCAGTCGGAGCGGTCCTTGTCTCTCCTCTGTGCAGTGCTCATGAGGTCATCAAAGCAGGAATTCCAAAAGTTGGACATCAGGTCATGACTCTTTCCAAAAGTGTCCAGCTCATACTGCTGCATCGTGGGCTCCACCTACAGGCATACATTATGAAAAACATTTAAATATAAAAAAGGTCTTTCTTGCTATAATATTTGATTGAATGAGTCATGTTTGAAGTTGTAAAGCAGCCAATATCTGTGACCACACATCATAAATATATAATAATGTGCTTGTACAAATCAAATGTAAATAGTTAACAGCTAGGAAAATATAGTCTATTATACTTATATAGTTATATAGTCTATATTGTACTCTACTCTAACAACCTTTTACAAAGTCAGTACACATTATATTGTAATGCTGAACATATAATACACACTTTTTTTCTTTCTCTTCACCTCCCTGCCCCCAGATCCAGTACATGCTTGGGGCATAGTGTAAAACCTGTTATACTTCCCGATTCAAGGCATGCTAATATACCGTGTGATTTGTATATACGAACAGTCCAAACATGTTAGATTTATAAGCACATGCTGTCACACGCCAGCCTTCATAAATCATCTCCAGGTCACTCTGGCATGATGTCTGTTTCATTTAAACACATGGCTTGTTTTGGATTTGTGAGATGAGGGGAATAAATCAGCATTTTTCTATCTTGTTTTGGCACTAGATGAACAAAAGAGTCTAAATAAAGAGTTCATCACTACAATGGAAGCGGATTAACTGTCAAAGTGCCCTCACGCTAAAACAAACACACGTCTGCTGAGTTTTAGAGCGAGAAGACTACAGCTCCGATGCTGGACCACTGCTGAAATCCGCTTTAGCTAAACCTAAATGAATCCACAAATGATTATATATAGTATGCTACAGATGTGAATAAGAGAATGGGTTGTTTCAAAGAAAATGTGTATAATCCTTCAGGATTGAGCTTTGTTTGAAATGACGAGTTTATCTCATGTTTAACTAAAAATGAGCACTGAGAGACTTATTTCTGACATTCTGCATCCAAAAAAGGCAAAACAAGACAGGTTTGTGGTAACATATACTAACACGACTGCTGCGTAGAAGCTGCCAGCTAATCGTAAGGTAAACAGTCTAACCAGGTGTCTGCTAAGAGAAGAGTGTGTGTGTGTGTGTGTGTGTGTGTGTGTGTGTGTGTGTGTGTGTGTGTGTGTGTGTGTGTGTGTGTGTGTGTGTGTGTGTGTGTGTGAGAGGGGGGGATCGCGCTGTACTGACGTGGTTCTGGTAGAACTGCTGCCACTCAGCGGTGCTGCAGTAGTTCTGGAGATCCTGGGCGAAGGAGGAGCTGCCGTTGGTGGCGGGAAGGTTGGGGAGCATCTTCTGAAGCGTGGTGCGATCTGCATGCTGGTCTAGAAGCGCTCGGATGATGGGCACCAGCGGGCTCAGCAAAGCCTCGGCGCCTGGGTCTGAGCCACAGTTTGCAGGCCAAAGTGTTACACCAAGACGACCCAGAAGAAAACACACTTCCTCCCAGGACAGACATAACACAGTTTGCAGCAGGCTGTGAAGCTTTAAACATGCCATCTCACACACCTGAGAGAGAAAAAAACTGCATATATTACTTGTTGCTGTCATGGTTTTTGTGTTATTTGTGTTTGTCTTTTTTTTTATATTAGACTTTTATTATTTTATTTATATTAGATGAACAGCATACAATCATGTTATGTATTACTGTATTCATGCAGTATATACTATACTTTACCAATGGATTGATAGCTAATTACATACTGCCCATAATTTTTGTGTGATATATACAAAATACTACAGTACAGTATATATTACACCGAAAAATTACTATTTATTTATTACTAAACAATTTTCACTCAGAAAATGTTTTCACAAACAATTAAAATTGTATTTTCTTGTAAAACATACTCCAATAATATTTCATTATAACTTTAAAAAACATTTTAAAGTGTTCATACAATGTTTTTAATGTGAAGATGTACAGAAATAGTGTTGTACAATATTATATATACTGCAACTATAAAATAGTATAATATACTACTAGAATAATAGCTTAATGTTGACTACATACTGCACAGTACATAATAAAACATTTTAATGGATATAGTATATGTACTATATACTATACTTACAGTTTATAGTCTACATTTTTATGTGATACATCAGTGTTATTTTAGTATTACAGATTATATAAATATACTATCATAGTACTTATTAAGTGCTTTTGTCCATTTTATTTATACTCCTTCAATTTTATATAGAGTAATTTTAGTATTTCATAATTATTTTACATCAGTTAGTCGGTAAGGCAACCTTTCTAATTTCAGGTTAAGTTTGTTTTTAACTAATATTTGTATTTTATTTTGTTTCAGCTATATTTAAATAAACAAAAGCTCTTTTAATAGTTTTACCCGATGCGGTATACAATATACCATATTAATAGAAAAATTGTTTAACTACTGGACTATACTTTTTTTTTTTTTATCTAGTGCACAGGATACAGTAAGCTATGATTCCTTTGAATACAGTGTTCAGAATCATGTTAAAAAGGTTTTCTCCTATTGGTCATGCACACCTGTGCCGTGTCCCCTTGTTAGTCTTGTTCATCTACTCCTGCCTGCCTCTTGTCTTTGTCTAGGGCTATTTCTGAAACACGGCTTTCACTCTGAGTGGCACTTATTTGTCCATAATTATTACAGAGTTCCTGTGAGTAGCACAGCAGCTCGCTTTTACCAGCTCACTTTCATTTATGGTTTTAAGGATGCATTTAGGCTAATTATTTAATCCAATTCAGAATTTCTATGAATATTAAAGTCATGCCAAGCCTTATGGTCAAAATTAACACTTGCCTAATACATAGGCAAGTATTGTATAATAATACATATGTATTTTTGTAATTTAAGAGTCTTTTTTTCCAAACTACAATTGAACAATCACTTTATACTAAAGAAAATAATTACAAGTTTAGTGCTGCATAGACAGACAACCTTCCTACAGGAAACAAACATGCTTATGAACAACACATTGTAAAGAGTCTTGAGGCAGGCGCATGTTTTCCCAGACTGCCTCACAGTAAGTCAGTTCTTCAGTCAATTGATATGATCTAATTTGAGTGTGGGATGGGTTTGAGTGAGTCTGGAGGAGAACGATTAAAAAACCCACATATACCCATATATGGACATCTGCTCTCCAATGGAATGACTGAAGCTGTTTACAAAAAAAAAACTCTTTATAGCCCAAAGGCATATCTAATAATTCTGAACATAGCTGTGTGTGTATTTTCAATGCTCCAACTGTAGAAGGGAGTATACCTAGCGTCCAATTTCAACACCATGAGTCATAATACTTGTTCAGTTCATCCCACATAATCAGCAAATAAAAACACATTTGTAAATGTCAAAGATGTCAATTTTACAACACAACCTTGGAATTCCTAATAAATCGGGTGTATATGTGTGTACCTGTGGGTTCTGCTGCTGCTGAATGTATCCAGTGATGATACGCAGGCCGATCAGAGACATCTCTTTGAGCTCAGCGGCCCCCGCGGACCCAGGGGTCGTGTGCCATGCCTGCAGCTTGTCCAATAGATTCACCACCCCCTCAAAAATCTGCCACAAATACAGACGCACTCTTATACTCATTCACAAATAAACAAATCGTATAAAATAAAACATCAGGATAAAGTTTCCCTAAATAAGTTTATATGTTTGAGAGACTTATCCTTATAGTTATGAATTTGTATGTTATATAGTACTGTAAATTACTGTAGTAATTTACTTTTACTTTACTTTTAGTCATTTAGCAGGCGCTTTTATCCAAAGCGACTTACAAATAAGAAAAAGTAACTAAAATGAAAAGTTAAAACTATTAATATTATATATACACATTTAAGAAGATAAAGAAATTAAACAAAAAATGGCAAATGCATACAACATTTAAAATTTTTTAAATGAAAACAAAAAATAAAGCTAAAAACAAGTCAAAATATTAAATCAAGAAAAGGTATGAATATAATAATGATTCTAACATAACACTAAAGGCCTAAGTATACTTATTTTGTACATAGTAAGAATTAGTTATGAAAAATAAAAAATGTATATCCTAATACTTTTATTCAGCAAGGATTCATTAAATTGATCAAATGTGATGGTAAATACATCTCTAATATTACAAAAGGTTAACAATTACAAACATCACAACTGTTCATCAATGATAATAATAAAAATGTTTCTTGAACACCAAATCAGCATATTGAATAGAAAGCAGTTATTTCAAATTGTAATAATATTTCTGTATTCACTGTATTTTTACCAAATAAACTCACCTTGGAAAGCATAAGAGACTTCTTTCAAAAATATTAAATCTAACCAACCGCAAACGCTTGAACAGTAATTTGATGTTTAGTTTTGCCTACAACAACAACAACAGAACCAAACCTCATCCATATTTGGTTGAAGTATGATTAAAATCATATTTTGCTTTGATTCTGCATCAGAGGTCTCAAGAGTCAGATTAGATTTCATGTCGGGTTAATTTATTTATTTAATAATTTGGGATGTGGTGTGTACCATCATACAAAGTGTGCAATATTTTCTAGGTCTGTTTCCAAAAACACTTATTTTTTTCTAACATTAAAAACCTAATTGCATTTGCATGCACAGCCTAATATCCTAAATGTGGATTTCTTTCAGCTTCCTGTTTCAAACTCTTCTGGCTTTGAAATAAGAGTGTGTGAGTTATAATATCAGAGTAAGAACATATCCATCCATTCCCCACCTTCTCACTCCATAGTGTTTGATTGTCAGTGCCCTCGGCGAACAGGAAGTCCTGAAGCAGTCTGAGGAGGCGGAGCAAAGAAGGCACATGGGGCAGAAACACGCCCTGAGAGTCCCTCAAATCTGACAGAGACGACTCCAGCATCATCTCCAACAAACTACAACATAAACATAATACATCTGTAACTCTCCCACCAGCTTAGAATATTTGTTCGCAGCAGCAAAACAAACAGAATACAATGTCTTGAACAAGTCATCAGACAGACACACCCTAAGACTTAAAGAAAAAACAAGTTCTATGGTGATGCAATGCTAGAGCCACACCAAAGAAAAGCAACAGCCCAGTAGCGCAAAGAACGTCTGCCCTCCAGAGATCCCCACCCTGCCCTCATCTGAACCAAAGGAATCCAGAGAACACTCCCTTCAGTCTCAGCTCACTGATCTCTACTAGATTTCAAACGCAGTGGGTTTTCTCATAATGCAGGTCATTACACACTTAAAAGAAGCTTTACAGGGCATAGAATAGAAAGATTTATATTTCATTGAAACTTTAAAGTCACTAGCACTCTTCTCCTACGCATTTAAATACTTCAGGAGAGTTCAAGGTTCATCCAGTTCCAAAAAGTTAATCTTCAAAGTTCAATCAGTCTGAAAAGATGTCAGTCTTCATTGTATCTCTCTGGGACAGAGGAATTGTTAATGCAGTGCCTTCTTTCTAAATTGTTTATGAGCTGTCATTATATCTGAATCAGTACGTTTTAAAGCATTAAAGTTTTAAGCTTCCGACCTGCGTTTGATGTCATCAGGTGGCCGCACCAGCTGACAGGATGAGCCAAGCTTGGTGAGGACAGAGAACACCTGACCCCTTTCTCTCCATATCACATCCTCAGACCCCTCAGTGCCGCTCCACAGCACAGAGAATACGATGTTCGTCAGCAAATTACACAACTCCTCCTCGGGAGCCTAATGGGGGAGATAGAGAGGCAAGTTTTCAGCTAACAAAGTTATTAAAGTAATGCACAATTGTTTTGCGATTTACAACTAGATAAGGATTTTTTTTATTTAAAAAAAATATATTTACAATTTCAGCCCAATTACATTTTACGGTTTGGCATAAGTAGTATATTCTTTATAAAACTGTTCATAGAGCTTATCAGATTATATTTTATTAATTGACTTTGACCTTGCTTCTCATTTTATCTTTAATTACACACTCAGTCTGCTGTGTCTGTAGTTATCTTGTCTCAGGAGCTGCATTCTGCAATCACCCCCCTCAACCTTTATTCACTATTCCCTACATTGCATTACTAATACAATCCTCTGAATGAGTGAGTGACAACAAGCAAGCAACTGTTCAGCACGATTAACTGGTAGAAATGTGTCAACCGGTAGAGATTTTGGACTCTATCGTGGTTACATGCTCACAGTGTCATTGTTGTGCTACGTGGTCATGAAAACTTCGTTTGCACATCGTTTTTAAGCCTTGCGGTTTAAAAACAAGTGATTTTAAGCCTTGAAATGCAATCAGCAGCGAAAGAGAACGCTTATATACGTGTGCTGTTTGTTTCTGTCAGAGAAGCGCACGCACGTGAAGGCTGTGCTAAATGTGCAAGGGGGTATTGAACGTTATTTATTTTTGCAGCTTATAGGACTTATATGATTTAATACACACACTTATATGTGTAACAATGCCGTCTTTGCAAGTATCCTCGTAAACACCGTAATTTTGAAGCAAACAGCTGAGAAAGAAAACACCTGTATATTGGATCTGGGCAGCTCTTAAAGTGACAGCAGTCTAATATTCCTGCTGTCTGTCATTCATGTTAATCAAACAACAAAAGAGATATGTAGTATTTTGTCAAATATGTTAAATATGTAGTATTTTATAGATTTGATTATACAATGTATGTAGCATTTCTCTAATTAGTTTCTTATTATTACTTAATCGCTGACTGTTTTCTTTTATTCAGTGAGCTTGAGTTTTTTATTATTTAGGCTAGTATAGTTTTTTGTGAATTTAACACTAGTGACAAGAATTATAACATTTCTATGGTATCAAAAATGTCGATATCGTACAGACCTTATTTAAAGCAAAAATAACTATATTGCGATATATATCGTTACCGTGAAATAAATTACTCATATCGTAATATATAAGATTTTGGTCATATCGCCCACCCCCAGTTCAGCATGTACCTGTGGGTTGGATGTGTTGGAGATGGTGTCTGTAGGAGGTTCGGTGCTGTAGCTTGTGTCGTCAAGAACGTTGGACAGACTGGAGCTCTTGCGTGGCCTCATGCCTGGGAAGCTCTTACTGTGCTCCAGAGGAGAAGGGGTCTCTGGCTGGCTACCCACAGGTGTCTGGGGTCCTTTTTGAAGGCTTAGTTCCATCTCAAAGGGTGAGTTGAAGGGTGAGAGTGGCTGATACACGCTTTCCTCTTCTTCCAGCAGACGGGACGATGATGGAATGTCCACTGTGTTGGACAAGGTGGACGAATGACTGCTTTGTTCTCCGGAGTCAAATGGCTTGAAGTGCAAGGAATCACTCTTGAGTTGTCCGGTTGACGGGGGAGACTGGGAGAGGTCAGAGTAGCCCTCAGATGCATCCTGAGCTTCTTCCTCTTCGTACTCCTCTTCGTGGTGGGCAGTGAGGGAACTGTAGACGTTCTGCTGAGTGTCCTCCATTACGCTGTCCTCACGACGGAAGACGGGTCTGGAAAGAACGGGGTCCAGCGAGTTGGTGGGGCTGGACAAAGAATTGGATTGGCTGAGAATGCGAGACTCGTACGATTCTTTGACGTAGAGTTTGGTGAGAACATCCTGCCAGCCTGACTGACGAGCGAGCTGCTTCACATTCTCTTCATTGGAGTAGATCAAGTGGAAGAGCTACAGGGATGAAAAAGGGAGAGAGAAATATGAATTGAATAATTATGTAGCCAAGAACATACCATGCACAACATATACGCTTAGAAATGGGTTTTGTTTTGCTTGAAAGTGTTTTAAATGCTCTATCATTGTGTTGCATTTTGCAGTGAATGTCAGATGGACTGTATTTTGAGGTAAAGCAAGTGAAACTTGTATTGTCAAATGGGTAGAATGGGTCAAATGGGACATTGGCTTTTGTTTAGACATGTGAACCTGATATGATTTGAACCTGAGTGAGTCAACTGCTGAATCAATAAAGACTTTAAAAATTACAGATGCAGTTTTTCATTAGTGTAGGATTCATCAGACTAATACAAATCTGTAACCCGTGAATTAATTGTTTGATTAGTGAGTAATTCATCTATATTATAGGTCAGTGTTTCCGCTAAATTGACACATTCCTACCCAACGTCACAATTAGATAGCTTGTGTATAATCTAGAATCTTGCTTTTTTCCAATCATAAGTATGATTCATGTACTCTGAGTAATTATGATATTTCTGACTCTACCTAAAGGCACTGCTCACGCTATGCTAAGGCAGTAGTCTAAACTGTTAGCAAGCTTGCTACTGAAAACACAATCTTATCCCTTTTGGTATACATTTGTAATGGATGATCAAAAACATAGCTTGTTATCTTGATATCTTAGCTATGCAAAAGTCAACCAGTTAGCACTATGTTAGCTCTTAGCAGGTTTGCTAACCAAAGTCTAACTGAAAAAAACTGTGTTTTCAAAGTCCAACTGAAAAGCTACAACACCCCATGAAATAAGCTTATCATTAATACTGGTTGAAGCTGGTTGGATAGTCTTAGCTGGTTTTAGCTGGATGTATCTGGTTTAACCTGATCAAGTTGGTATTCAGCTGGTTTTAGCTGGTCTCACAGCCTGACCAGCTACGGCCAGACTTACCAGATAAAGAAGTGGTCAAAACTACTCTAAAACAAGTCTGCTAAACCAGCCATGACCAAGCTGGAAGACTGGGTACGACCAGCCAACTATCTTTGGCTGGTTTTAACTGGTTTTTCATCAGTCACTCACCTTACGACAGATATCTAGTCGAACGCTGAGGTCTGCGCGATGGGACAGGTATGCCACTGCCAACAGGTCTCTAAAATTAGGAGTGGGATCTGCACCAAATAAACAACAGAACAGACCAATCAACAATTGAAATGTAAAGTTTATAACTGCCATCCACCTTTTCTTCAGTTTACCTGTGGCGAGCACCTGCTCATATAGACAACGTACAGTCGCCATTGTGATGGGGACGTCTCCAAAGGAGCAGACCAGCCCAAAGTAACCAGAGTCCTTGAGTTTGATGCGCATTTTACTGCGCTCAGGTATACGTTCACTCTTCAGGACTTTATACAAGACCTGCAGCAGAACATGTGTTTATATCACTTTGAAAGATACTGATCTAATTGTTTTGGTTTAAAAAGGTCATCTCAATACATGCCTTACTGAAATACCAACATTTAAAGTACAAGCTTATTCTCACCCTGAAAACTCTCTCACGAGCCTCGTCTCCATAGTTGGTTTTAAGCAGCAGACAGTAGAGCTGCTCCACCCCTCGCTCCAGAAGAACCGTCACAGCATGCTCACGCGGAGATGGAGAACTCCTCAATACAGTGTGTAACACATCCAGAATACTGATCACCTACAGAGAAGAAGAACATTCGGTCAGCATTTGTTTAAGAATTAGGGCAGTATACAGAGAGGAGGTGGTCTTTAGTGGATGTTTGAATGTATTTGACCACATGAGTGTCTACATTAAAGAAAAAAAATCCAATCAAACACGTTTTCAACTACCTCTGGAAGTGGTCGAAAGTGGACAAGCTCAAAGCATTTTATATTCCAACACAGTATGAAACTGGCATGAAAGTGACGAACCAAATTGTTGTGTAATCCATGGCATGCCAAGCTATTAATTAATTATTTTTTAGTTTTATAATTGACAAAACTTATGACAAACAAATACCGTTCTGAGTCAAAATGCATGCATGTCAGTATGACCAACTTTACGAAAACCAGTGATGGTCTTTTTTTATGAAATTGCCATTACTACATTCAATCTTTATAAGCAATACATAGAATAACAATTAAATGCAAGCAGGTAGTTCCAACCCAAAACAACACCAGTAGTTGAGTCAATGTGTCTGAATGGTTGGGATACTCAAAGAAACTCTGATCTGACACAAAAAGACACACTGTTTACTCTATTCAGGAATTCAACCTAACAATGTCTTATCACCGATAGCTATCAGCATGAATTTTTTTCTCAGAAGGAACACACTAGGTTTTGGAACAGAGAAAGTTTGTGTGGGTCACCTGCTGCTCGTCCTGCACTATAGCAGCGTAGGCTAGTACACTGTGCAGCTCCTCAGCAGTGGGAGATTTTAGAAGGTCCTTCAGCAGAGCAAAAAGAGAGATCTGCACCGTCTGCCTCTCATCAGACAGAGGACTGCCATCCTTCTCCACACTGTGGACACAAAAAGAACACTTACAAAAATATTTCATTTTCTTAGATCTCCAAGCAAAATCACAATAGTACTTCTCAGTTCTGAACGTACCTGTAGTGTGTCCGAATCGAGTCCAGGATGTACTGAACACCATACCTCTTACGAGTCTTCAGCTTGCCTTCATTGATGATGGTGGTTAGGTACTGCACATGACCTACAAACCAACATAAATACAGATAAAAGGGTTTGGAATGAAATAATCAGGTATGAATGGATTTGTCCTTTTAGGGTAAACTATTCCTTTAGGACCTGATTATTATTTGCATTTAATGTATGCGGGTTGAATGACAAAAAATCAATGGCTAACGCTATTGTGATGCGGGTTGGTTGTTTACCCAGGCAGACTGCAAAGTGGCTTTGGCTCCAGATTCTTAAGTCAAAGAGCAGGTACTGGTACAGCTGTGATAGGAGGGCATTGTTGCCCTCGTTGGACATCTGCTTGAGCAGGAACTGACAGGCCATCAGTACACTCATGTCCATCATACTGCTGGGAACCTAAGGGAGAAAAAGAGACAGGAGATGAAGTGTTTTGCCATCAATCAATTAAAACACGTAATCATTTTTTAAAAATGATATAACCATCCCATTATATGTAAATATATATATATATATATACACACACACACACCAAGTTTTTCTTCCCCAAGAAATTAATATTTTTGTTCAGTAAGAAAAGGGTGAATTAAATTGATCAAAAGTGTGTGTGTACTTTTCAACTCTCAAACCCGAGAAACTCTCTTCAAAGGACTTTACAGGCCGGTCAAGTCACACCACATCAAAAGCAAATCAGATATGACTTTTAATTTTGTGGAACAATAAAGGCCACTGCTGAGCCTAATGATCTTACAACAGATCAGAAATATATCAGAATCTGTTTCTATGAACTTCAGCTGCTGTAACAGAGACGCCCATAGATATCATTTTTACTTATCAATGTCTCATCAAATTATCTGCTTGATATCACATGCCTAGTATCTGATCTAATTGCCAATGTAATGAAAACTATGCAGCTTCTATTTGAAACTTTCATATTGAATGTGTGTTAAATGTCACAGATGTTGAAACATGCTGTTGTGATAAACGTGTGAATTCTTGATTTGAATGAGTTTACGTCAGACTCTCAAACCTCGCTTATTCATTTCTATAAAGATTCCTGGCACCAGATAAAATCTTACAGCATGAGAAACTGTGGTTGTGTGTGTATTGTGCAATATCATGGGATTGTTAAGACAAGTGTTTCCTAACAGGATGCTACGCCTTGAAGTCACATACACCAATATGTCCTGTTAGACGTCCAGACGCCCTCTCTAATCACCAGTGTGTGTGTGTGTGCGCGTACCTCCTTGCTGAGCATGGCTCCGATGATGGGCGGCCCGTGGCACTGAAGCAGACTCTCCTGATTGGCCGGATGGTTGCGCAGCATGTTCTTAATCATCAGCAAAAACGCTGCTACACTGTTCTTCTCTAAACGGCCCTCTAACACACACAAACAAAGCAGCAATCAGTTTCATATTAGCAAAGTGTAACATTGACAAATTGCTGTAACGGCATTATATGGGAAATCAACAGCCAAAGGTAATATAAAGTTCAACAGCAGAACATGAAAAACACAAACTCGTCTGCAGCCTCTCACACATGTACGAACGCATGCAGAATCACTCAAACACAACTTTATGAATCACTACCTCACAGCAAAATCAAACAGCATGCTCAGAAAACATCTATGGTGACTCATACTGCAATTACAGAAGAATTTACATAATATATGTGCAAAGCAGCTCTAAAAAGCCACATAACAAGCTGTTAGTGCTAACGTAACTGTGAAAAAAAACTATCCTATAAAAAGTAAAAAATTTGACAATATATTTTGCAGGGCTGTTTTAGTCTAATTTATAATCTCTTACAGCTTTTTCTAGTATTTTGAAACAGTGTTTTAATTTTAATTAAGGTTTGTGGGTTTTATGACACGCGCGCGCACGCACGCACGCACGCACGCACGCACACACGCACGCACACACGCACACACACACACACACTCTCACCGGCCACTTTATTAGGTACACCTGTTCAATTGCTTGGTAACACAAATTGCTAATCAGCCAATCACATGGCAGAAACTCAATGCATTTAGGCATCTAGATGTGGTGAAGACGACTTGCTGAAGTTCAAACCGAGCATCAGAATGGGGAAGAAAGGGATTTAAGTGACTTTGAACGTGGAATGGTTGTTGTGCCAGACGGGCTGGTCTGAGTATTTCAAAAACTGCTGATCTACTGGGATTTTCACGCACAACCATCTCTAGGGTTTACAGAGAATGGTCCGAAAAAGAGAAAATATCCAGTGAGCGGCAGTTGTGTGGACGAAAATGCCTTGTTGATGTCAGAGGAGAATGGGCAGACTGGTTAGAGATGATAGAAAGGCAACAGTAACTCAAATAACCACTCGTTACAACCAAGGTATGCAGAATACCATCTCTGAACGCACAACACGTCGGAACCCTGAAGCAGATGGGCTACAGCAGCAGAAGAACACAATGTACATTAAACTGTACTTTAAAATATCTTCCTGTAATTATATATTTAAAAAATATTAATGTTTTCAATTTTAAATATGTTCATATTGTCTTAGTTTTTAGTTCTAGCTTATTTACTTTATTTTTATTTTAGTGCTTCAGCTGAAACTAAATGAAAATGTGTTCCTGTGGCTCAGTGGTAGAGCATTGCGTTAGCAGCGCAAAAGGTTGTGTGTTCAATTCCCAGGGAACACGCATATAAAAAAAATGTAGTCTGAATGCACTGTAAGTTGCTTAAAGCGTCTGCGAAATGAATAAATGTAAATGTAATGTTATGCCTGCATTTCATTTTTTTCTTTTTTTGACCTTATGTTTAGTTAAAATATCAGAACTCTATCTACTGGTGAAACCGTTAAGACTTCCTTTTAGTGATGTATGCAGGACCCCAGTCATTCAGCCCATTAAACCCTGGCCCTCCACAATCAACTGCAAGCTTACATAGATTTTCAAGTGTAACTCTGTCTGAAACCTCAAAATCCAGGCACCAACTGATAGCTACAACCAAGTCCCCACCCTATATTATGGTATGTCACAATACAGAAGAAAAGATCTGCCACCACTCTTTTTTATCATGACTTTAATGGCCATACAAATTGGTTTTGGAGTGAAATATGACTCAAACTTGACAGTTTTGTGAGATTCACTTGAACATTCAATTCACAGAAATTACAGCAGAATCTGTTTATACTTAAGCTAATGTTTTTATTTGATGCATATATGGACATGAATTATGAGAAGAGAGAGAGAGGGATAGCAATCAGACATAGCTGAGAGACTACTGACCAGATGACTTCCCCAGTGGCAGCAGCATGCCGGCAGGGCCCCTGGAGGACGTGAGCTCTGGCCCGAGAAGATCCGAAGTCTCCTGACCTACAGTCTCGCCCTGATCCAGTAAACACACCTGCTCCAACAGGGGCAGGAGAGCTCCCATCCCACCTACTGAGCTCAGAACATCCTACACGCAAGACAACATAATAAAACATAATTAGCAGTTACTGCTCCTGCAGGGATGTATGAGATTATGAGTTTTGTTCTCGAAGTATGTGCTGAATACACACATTTCCCAACACTGGCAAACACAAAAGACTGTGCTGATGTCAGAACAAAATAAATCATTCTAAACTTGAAGACAATGAAGCTCAGTGACAGATACACACCTTAACGTCCCAGTTCACCACCCTGTGACCTGTCAGCCTGCCATCGTAAAGATGGTTGGGGGACAAATCCAAACAGATCTGGCTCTTAAAGGCCTACAAGACAAAATAATGTAGATAATGTGTACAAGACTTATCTTTAAATTAACCATTTGATATAATGTACTTATTGCAGGCCCGGCTTCAGAATTAAATTGCTGAGGGTGCTACTTAAATTGGTGAGGGTGCTCTTAATATAGCCTATAATGGTTTTAGTGCCCTCCATTGCTATGGCGCAAAGAGCTCTCCGTTTATAATCACTAAAAATCTGTCGCAAAAAGTTCACTACGCAGCACAATGAATCTCTTATTTACATTGCGTCTTGTTATAATCTGAGATGATTCGTGCTGAACACAACACCTGAACAAAAGCTCTGGCGATTTGAGTGGTGAGTGGATTATAATTTAAATGCCTCATATTGGCTGTTGCGTCCGGGAAATCAACAGATATGTCTGTGACTGGCTACATGGCTCAACGCGGCAAAAACACATTGAAATAGAAACCAATCTCCATAGTCCAAACCATAACACACTGGATATATATGCTGAATTTGTAATGAAATGTTATTATTACAGCTTTAACTGAGGGTGCTATTGATTTTGTTTGTGGGTGCTTAGCACCCTCTATCACCCCCATAGAACTGGGCCTGACATTGTCTACATACCTGCTTTTACATTGTAATTGTTTGTACATTGAAAAATACCTTCCTGTATTTTTTTCTGTAATTAACTTCTGTACATCTATAATTAGACTGTCGCCCCTATTCCATTTCCGACCCCTTAACCCACCTTTAAACCTGGCCTTTTAATTAACCGTATCCCAATAGCAGGTAAAGTTATTTTAAAATAGTTTTTGATGCAAATAAATTAAAGACACCTAATGTAAAGAGGGACCAAATATTTTTTATTAAATTAAATATAGAAAATATTTAACTTGCATCATTGCTCATGTGAACTCCTTTTGTTCAAAATGTCAGATTTTTCAGGTTTTAATTTTTTTATCAAAAGGAAATTCATGTCCCACTTCTACAATTTACATTAACAATGTAATCAATGTAATCAATATTCTATTTATTAAAGTCAAGTATGAATCTCATCAAGTTTTTTACATTTATTTTACATTTATTCCAAAATAACTCAAGGCAGTTGCAGTTTAAACAATATTTTTTTGTGAACTTATGTTCAGCTATTCTTTTTAATAGTTAACTTCTTACTTTATTTTCAGATCATCAGTCATCAAAGTTCAGTAAGTACTGGTCACAGACGTGGAGATTTACTTTAAATTTCACATGGGTTGGGGTGCGAGATAAAACTAAAATATAATATATTCACTAATGTTATGACTAATATGTTAAGTATTGTAAAATATATAGTCTATAAATAAATAACAGTACCGCCTTTCTACATATTCTGTGATATGTGTTTAGGACGGTTTCAGAGCAGCAAACCGTTTCTCATCGCGCTGTGTGAAATACAGACTGAAAACCGCTGTATGAGCATATGATACGCAAACTACAGCTCTCGGCTGGATAAAAGAAGCCAGTGTCACACTAATAGCCAAAAGTTTTGACAGACGACTATTGTTATCAAGGTAAAGATGATTACAGTGACATACAGGATCGTGCATTAGGCGCGCTTTGTGTCCGTTATAATTTATGCGCGAACGAACCGTGTATGTGCGCTCTCAGCGCACTGATCACTCTAACATCATATTTCTGCTTGAATACAGCTCAGTATATTCACGTAGTTGAATACAGCGAGTGTTTTATAACGGATGCTCGCGTGTGTTGGAGAAGTTTGTGAGGATCAGTGGTGTTTATGTGCATACGGGAATCAAACGCTCCAAACAGCTTGTTCTTACAGAGGAACTATTATTTATATTTTTTGTTTTATTAAATTAATGAAATATAAAGATACATCCAACAAGCCTTTTTAATTATTTATTTAATATGCATTTTATCATTTATTTATTTTTCACTTGGTAGATCTCTGTGAGTTTCTCATTTGAAAAGTAGATCCCCACACAAAAAAGTGTGGGCACCCCTGATTTAGGGGGTCTGTTAAAAGTCAATGGGCTCAGGGGAGGCGAGAGAGACGCCGACTCCAGCTGTAAGTGTGTGTGTGTGTGTGTGTGTGTGTGTGTGTGTGTGTGTGTGTGTGTGTGTGTGTGTGTGTGTGTGTGTGTGTGTGTGTGTGTGTGTGTGTGTGTGTGTGTGAGAGAGTGTATGTATCAGATGGATCACTGGGAAGATAATTACCTGTGGGGTGTAGTATAACAATAGTTTACTGTTGACTTCTGAAGGTTCACCATCAGCTTTGAATAGAGAAACATTATTGGGGCCTGTCAAGCAAAACAGAGATACACATTCTTTAACGCTTGTTTCTTTTTGGTTGGAGATGTGAATTTCTGCATAATGAATGCGGTGGATGTCTCATGTATAGCCTACCTGCAGTGAACAGGGCTCGTGCCTGAGCAGGCTGCAGAGCTTCATGGCAGATGAACACCGTGGCTAAAAGGCCTCCCAGTGATGAAGGAGAGCCCCACGCAGTGTCCTGTAGCCCTGCCGGGATTGTGTGGACCGGACTGTCCCGACTCACACCTGGCCGTCCCCCTGTGGCTGCTGCAAAAGGATGCAGGGAAGGACTGGGAACGTGCAAGGGTGGGTGGCCCAGAATGCGCTGCAAATGCCATCTCGGAGGGCGAGTGGGACGGGTTGGGCAGGGTCGGAGAGGTAGTCATGGTGGTGGTAGTGGTCCGGTGACCAGCTGATCCAATGCAGCAGGAAGTGAAAGGCTGAAATGTTGATAGTCAAACAGACCAATGAAAAAAAAAGCATGTTCATAATAAATCAAACTCCTGCAGACAATAACATTTGCTCACCTCATTCAGGGAAGGAAAGCGCAGGGGTGCTGTTTTACAAAGCACTCCGTCCACATAAACAGTGACCACATTCTGTCCAAAGGGCCGACGGCCAGGAACGTGAACAATGTCTACTGAGTGCTAGAAGGTTAAGAATAAGACTTTGAATACAGAAATAAAACCTTACAATGATATAATCAGTGTAATCAGATTACTTTTTCAAGTAACCAGTAAAGTAGCACATTACTTTTAAATTTACAACAAAATATCTGAGTTACTTTTTCATATAAGTAACAAAATAACAAAAATGTAACTTTTTTGTTATTAAAAAACAAATAAGCAAGCCCAGCCCAAGTGACACAAAGTAATGCATTACTTTCCATAAAAAGTAACTAAGTAAGGCAGTTAGATAACTTTTTAAAGGAGTAACGCAATATTGTAATGCCTTTGAGTAACTTTATCCAACACTGGATATCATAAAGCAACTAACTTCTTTAGTTGAAATCATGCTAAAGAGGCTAATCAAGCTAAAGCTAATCCTGCAGTAAAACAAAAATACATGTGATGCTTCTATTAAAAAGGTAACTGACTTTTGGTAAACAGAAAGGGGGCTCTTTCCAACCACTGCCACTTTGAGCAATATCTTTCTAATATGTATTTTCATACAAGTGTTCTGTGTTCTCTTCCTTAAACTGTCTATGTTCATGTGTGTGTGAGTTGTCGGTAAGGTCACTAACCCAGGTGCAATCATTAAATGGGTGTTCTGGCAGGGAAACGGCCATGTATTCCTTTTTAGTACATACTGCCACCACCAGAACTTCTTCTGTGGTGAAAAAAGCTTCAAAGCCAGTTCCGCTTGCAGTGAAGAAACTAAACACAGGACACAATACAGCTTTTGAAGGAATAAATACACACAAAACAAGTACTCTTGATCACCAGTACAGCATGCTGTCAATGTTGCCATTTCTAGACGACTCTAAGTGTACTAGACTTACAGAATGGACAAGCATTTTGTTACAAATAGGCCTGGGCAATATATTGAATATTCGCCACTTACAGGGATTTTATCTGCAATATAAAATGAATCAACAATTGTAAATATCGCTATGATTACACTGCAGTCGTGAGTGCTTAGGTGTATATTTTAATCTCATGTCTGAATCAAACATGAGTAATAAAGTTGTTAACGTTAAGTTTGTAAGCTGTAGTTACTGATTACAGATAAATTAAAATGATCATATACTGCAGATGCACAATTTGCATATTTACACACACTATTACATAACAAATAATGGCTGTACAGAAAAATCAGTTATAGCATTAAAAAAAATGTATTTAAACAATATAATTTAATAAAATTAATACTTAAATAGTTCCATTTTTAACTATGATAATACAAATAAATGTTTCCTAAGCACCAAATAGCAAATTATAATGATTTCTAAAGGATCACATGACACTGAAGAATGTATATCAAAAAGAAGTAATACATTAGATTATACATTTTGTATTATAACACATGTAAAGAATACCTGTAAAGCTGTTTCCTGCGTGGTCCCTTAGCCATTCGAACCATATTATCCGGGTTTGTCAGGTGAGATTCTGAGTAGTGGTGCTGGGGTGGAGGAAAGTCTGTGTTGAGGCATAGCCAAGCATGAAAAGCGAATGCGCTTCCTGGCCAGCGCTGTATAGCTGGTACCATAATACCCGCCATAGGGGGCATAAGATCAAAATACTGCAAGGCGCTGCACCCACCCTCTCTGCGAGCGGCCATGGCAGAAAGCACCCTTACCACTCGCCCGCAGTATGGGTGAGGGGGTGCACCGGGCTCAGTCCGCAAGAGCTTCAGCAGACTCTTCAGTTCACAGGGCCGTAGAGAAAGAGATCCCAAGTCTTGAAGCAAGCCCAAGAGTGCTTCTGCACACTGCCGGTCGAGCCGCTCCGGGGCTTCGGACAGCACCTCCAGCAAAGCGCCTACTAAGCCCACCTCGACGGCTACGGTGCGGCAGGACAGAGTTCCTCGACACACGGCCGCCAGCCACTGGGACACCAGCAGCTGCAGAGAGCGAGAGCCCAGATCAGGCAACCACTGCACCAGGAGGAGCAAAGGCTGTTCGTTACTGATGCCCAACTGCATGGCCTGGGAATGCTCTCCTTCAACAGCCTGAGAAAAACAACAAGGAACAAGGGGATGGACAAAGCAAAAAGTGATACTATGAGAATACAAGTTTTTTAAGCATGACGATTCCTGAAAAACGTACCGCATTTGATGAAGAACTTACTTGTTGACCATCAATAAGTATGGTTTATAAGCATGCATGTGTGTAGTATGAAATTCAGTGTTATTTTAGTACTATTAATAAAGTATTATAGCATTAATTAATTTCAAATCGTTTTTATTTTTATATTTTACATTTTAATCTTAAGTTAGTTGTCTTATTTGAGTAATTTGAGTAATCAGTGGGTCAACCATAACGTTATGCAGCTACGAGAATACGTTTTGTACGCAAAAAAAAAAACTAAAAGCGACTTTATTCAACAATTTGTCTCCTCTGTGTCAGCGTAGCGCCGCTGGACGCATTGTTGAATAAAGTCGTTTTTTTTTCCTTTGGATACAATAAGTACAGTTGAACCACTGATGGCAGATGGAGTATTCTGGCGATGCTTTTCATACTTTTCTGTGCCATGACAGTGTAATTTACTTGGCAGTCAATGGGACAGTCACAAGCCTCCCGGTTTTCATCCAAAATATCTTCATTTGTGTTCCGAAGACGAACAAAGCTTTTACGGGGTTTGAAACGACATGGGGGTAAGTGATTAATGACAACATTTTCATTTTGGGGTGGAGTAACCCTTTAATAAATCTTGTTGTGGTTTTGTCAGTTTTATTATTATTATTAGGGGTGTAACAGTACACAAACATGGCGGTTCGGTGCGTACCTTGGTTTATAATTAATATAATACAATTTTTCTTGGGGATAACAATCTACCTCAGCTTATGCTCTAAACTATAGGGAGCCCCTTTACATTACTATAATATTATAATTAAAAACAGAGCCCAAACCTACATTTAATTACTATTTATTTTTAAATATATTATTCAATGCTTAAAAACTTGTGTGCAGACATGTAAATTGCACATAATGCTGTTTTTAAATTAACTTCTAAATTTAAAATAAATTCATTTAAATTAAATATAATGAGTATATATTCTAATATTTCACGAAATGCTATTCACTAGATTTCATTTATCCAGCGAACAAACAAGATGTGGACCCAGATGAATTGCCTGAGGTAATGCTGCGTGGCATTTTGTTTACAAGCCGTTTTATTGACGCATTCTGTGGTTAAAACACTGATTGAGCGATTACATGAGATGTCCATCATGTTTATTTCATGTTAAAGCTAGTAGTAAAGAGGAAGCGATGATCACGCTCATTCGCTGGCGTTTGAACTGTGGCGTTTATACAGCGATCTGTCACGCCACATCAAAGAGCGTCAAAACGGCATTTATTGTTAAAATTTCCTGAAAAAAATTATACTTTCAGTTTTGTTTTTGTTATTTTGGTACTTCAACTTTAGTTTAGAAATGTCCGCCCCCATGAAGCGATCCTCTCCATGTAAAATGAACCCACTTCTAATAGGCTAAGAGATTCACGTGAAAGTGTGTCACTTGAATTATATGATTACAAAGTACTATTTATTACTTTATGGGCAAAAGAAAAAAAATTGCCCACACATTTCTGACTAAATGTCAAAAAGGAAGGAAATGTAGGTCACACCGTCTGTGATAGTAGTTACACTTACAGCTTCTTCTCACTCACCATGTTCATCAGCTCCTGCAGGAGTCTTTTGGTGGGCTGTCCTTGACTTTTCAACACATCAAACAACTGAGTGTAGCCAATCCGCTCCTTGAAGACCTCCTGGGAAGACAAACCATACAAAACCACAGTTACATTACAATTGAACAAGCACACAATACAACGACTGTTTTTACCACCCTGTTCCCCAAAATAAACCAAAAAACAAAAGGTATTATACAAAGCAGAAACGCTTTTACGTGAAATCAGGATATTAAAGGGGGATATCATGAAAAAAAGGATTTTACTTGAATGTAAGTTCAATTATAAAGTCTACTATGTAAATAGCTTTTACAATGCAAGGCCACCCAGATTATTTATTGAAACTGCCCTAACATAACCATAAATCTTCATAGTTGTGCCATAGTACAATGTTTACTTTGCAAAGAGTGTGTTATTGAAGAACAGGGCGGCACAAACTATATTCGACCCAACAGCAAAGAGGTTAGCCAATACAAACAAGGACATTTACATAAAGTAGCAGCCTTTCATTCTGAGAAGGAGAAAAACTCAACAATGTCATGAAATCTATATCATGACATTGCATTTTGGTACAAGAAAGCTAAATACACTAATAATAAACAAACACATGAAATGGGATTATGATACTTTTGGACCTGACAAATAACTCCGCAAGTGCCATAAAATAAGGAGGAAACGCATGTCGTAATCTCACCATGGGTGACCTGGTTCTGCAGAGCCACAATGTGCTGATAAGATTAACCACACACGCATAAGGGGCACATTTATCATACGCAAGCACTTTGACTTATCACGCTGATAAGATGAGAGACGTCTGCATGCTGACCTTTCAGAGACTTTAGGAGAAACACACATAAGGAACGCGTGGTGTAAGAAATGACATACCTTGGCAGAGGACGAGTTGCTCATTATGGCAGTGAGAACTCGAATGGCGTGTACTGTGATGCAGTCAGAGCCCTTTTCCCAGACCTACACATATATGCAAAACACACACATCATTTAGTTCACATTCTAATGTATTAAATGATTAGTTCACCCAAGAATATGTATTTCCAAGCCCATAGGAGAATTTTTTGAAAAAAAAACAATGATTTTTAACAGGGACATGAACAATGATTTTTGTTATCCTACAGCTTCAGAAAATGTATAATATAGTGTATACAGACTACTTTTATTTTTTTTTAGACCATTTTTCAGTTTGACACAGTCACTACAAATATTGTTGTAAGAGTTGGGAAAAAAAAATCTTCAGAATTTCTCTAATTGTTTTCCACAAACAACAACAGCAAAATATGGGTTTGGAATGACATTAAGCTAGTAAATAATGACGCTGCCTTTCAAAAGTTTGGTGCCAGTAAGATTTTTAAGAAATAAACACTTTTATTCAGCAGGGATGCATTTAATTGATCGAAAGTGACAGACTTTTATATTACCAAAATAAAAATATTTTTGGTTTCCAAAATAAAAAATGAAGCAGCATAAGCCTTTTCCTTACAACAGGCTAATCAGAAATGTTTCTTGAACACCAACTCGGCAGATTAGAATGATTTCTGAAAAGGTCACATGACATTTAAGATTGTAGTAATGGCTGCTGAAAATAAAGCATCGCTACCAAAGGAATAAATTACAGCCTTGGTGAACATTAAAAAATATTTTAACGCTTTCAAAATATTTTTTTTTAAATCTTACCGACCCCAAACCTTTGATCAGTAGCGTAAACAGTTTTGTGTGAAATATTCCTTTTAATTGAACAGTTTCAGAGAGAAGCAGGCACTGAACATTTCTCCTTGAAGTGCAAGATTCTGTTAAAAACAAACGGAATACAAATTCATTTTATGAATTAAATTAAAGAGATTAAATATGCAACAGTAAAACAGATTTACCACCACTCCACCACAAATATCCCACTAAAGACCACCAAATGAAACACACACCAAATCTTACACCCACAGCTACACTAGACATGCTACAAATCTAGAAACACTCCGCACACTGCAAGACAACATGCACGGCCTTGCAAGCACATCTAGCGAACTTCACACACACACACACACACACACACACACACACACACACACACACACACACACACACACACACACACACACACACACACACACACACACACACACACACACACACACACACACACACACACACACACACACACACACACACACACACACACACACACACACACACACACACACACACACAAAACCACAACCAGCAGGATCCTCACCCTCCAACTCTGTGTACTGACACTGCACTAACCTTTAAAAAAAGTCCCGATGTGGTACCATGGTATCAAATGTTAATTTCATGGTACTACGTGATCTCCATATTTATTTAAAACAGTGTTGTTATCATTAACTCAATCTATTAAAAACATTTGTTAAATGAAAAAGCTAAAGTAAAAAAAAAATTATATATAAATATTAGATTAAATACAAACTATCGAAAATTAGAAATGCTGCCTTGGCAACTAACTGGACAAAGTTTAAGTGAAGTACTAAAATTATTAACTGAAATCAAACAAACTAAAATTGAAATAAAAGTAAATTACAACTATTTTTAGAAATATAAAAAAGCAAAAAAAAAAAAACAATAAAATGACAAAAGCACATAAACTAAACTCAAAATTAAAATGAAACCTGTACATGTAAATATAAAATCGAATTCAAAATATTAATAAAAACTATAATAGTAAATAATACTACAACACTGAGAATCAATGGTGTTGATATTGAACAATTTTGAGAAAAATGTCCAGCTAAAACTATTTTAAAAAGCATTTTGCTAATTATTTTCAAATGTTATGCATTCTGCTTTTATAAAATCATGTAATATTTGTAGGTTTAATAATAATAATATAAAATTATGTAATGTAATATGTGTAGGTTTAATAATACTACTAATAATATCTTAAACACAAAAACATTTAACATTACATTTTTTAGATTTAAAATGAAATTATGCATGCATACATGACTTAAAAGTAAACACATTATTTTTGACATTCATATATGCATGCACAAACACATTTTTAAGCAAAAATAAATACATTTATTTCGTAAAAAGTTCTCAAAATGCTTACAAATTGATTCTAGCTCATTTACATGACATTATAGCAGTCTGACACCAGTTTTCCCCTAAAATATTGATGTTATCTATCAACTATATTAGAACACAATAGTAGCATCATGTCATATCCAACTACCATGGTACAATAATAGCATCATAATGTTTTAAGGTTTCATATTTTTCGTTGCATTTAAGTCAACTCTGTCACTAACTGGCACATGCAACGACGCATGCAGATGTTTTGCTACTTTATATTCACCTAGACAACATTGCACGCTGTTTATGCGGAATCTAATGTTGCTCAGTCAGCAGTTGTGCGTCTGTGTATTCGTCTGCGTGTCTGTGTTTGTGTCAGTCAAGTGAAGGGTGGGTTTCCTGCTGACGAACGCCACACTGATCAGCGGTGAAGGGAAAGTACCTGCTCCACTTCAGCCTCTGTGAGCAAACGTGTAGTGAGATCACATTGGCCCTCACACTCCACCTTAAACCTGTTACTCTGATAAAGCTGCAGGACAGACACACATTCACACACACACACACAGCGTCACAAACACATGAACACAAGTGAGTCAGAGATAAAACAAACAAGCAGGAATTGAACTTACTGACAAATCAAGCAAAAAGAAATGAAAAGGTAATAGACGAAAAAGAAAAGCTCTATGAAGTCCTTATTACACAACGTACTGCCTAGTTACAACACACTCGAAAACAGCTTACCCACGACTGTGATCACATACAAACATTTGACGCAGAACCTATATTTCATCACAGGACGGAAACACAGGCTGTGCTACAAATAATTACTGTTTGCCACTTTGATGCACTGGGCTGTAAATAGTCTGTAATGGTTTATTTTGATCTGTCAGTAAAATATGAGATCTGTAATATATTGGCTTAATGAGTCAATGACAAATAAAAGTGTTGAATCTTTAAAAAACTGGTTTAATGCAACATTTGTATTCATGTTGGTTTCGAAACTTTTTTATATCATCTTTAAAGAAAGTTTCCATTTAAGTAGTAACGTGTGTACACATCAGTATACAAAAAAGTATTTTTTTGTAACAAATTAATTATTCATTTAAATATAATTACTTTTAATACAATTTTAATTCAATAAATAAATATAATTACATGTTAGTGAGCTGCACAACATCATTTTTTTGCACAACATGGTCCTTTTCCTGTCAAAGGTCAAACTATCTGGTATTTCTGTCTGCAGTGATCCTCTCTATGATATCATTTCCTGTTTTTTATACTTTTTCTATTTGGCAGACAAATGTTTTTCATTGACAAATTACTTTAAAAAGAAACTTATTGAGGCTTATTAAATATATTTTATTTATTTATTTTTTATACACATTTATAAGCTTTTTCTTTTTGTTCTATTCACAAAATTTATGCAAAAGGACTGCTTCATAACTGAAATAAATCTGAAGTAAAATATAAATATTAGCTAAATATTGCTTTGGTAACTGAAATATGTTTAGATGAAGTACTAAAGTTACTGACTGAGATACAAAATAATTTAGATATATTTAAAAACTAAAAGAAAAACAAAAATATTTGTACAAAATTTAATAAAAAAAAAAAATGTAGAAAGCACATAAATTGATTGTAAAGCGCTTTGGGTGTACAGCAATACACAATACAGCGCTATATAAATGCATCATTCATTCATTCATTCATTCATTCATAAAAAGCACATAAAATAAGCACATACAATTTAAATATTCCTATAAAAGCTAATTAAATACATCAATTAAAAGCTATAATAGTATATTAATAATTTATTTCTTCTTATTCAGCTAATGAAATGTTTCAAATCCTTTCTGACATCCTTCAGTAAGAATATTCCCTCAGTAGGGAAAATCAATAGATCAGATACCTTGTGAAAAATTATTGTCAATTACTTTTACATTTGATAAATGACAAAAACATTTTAGTTTAAAGCAACCTCTGGATTAAATCTGTAGTTGAGATTAGTCTACTCTCATTGAGGAGTGCTGCCACATTTCCATTGTCAGCCATGAGACTCATTTGATTCCTCTGGGCTGGAAATGTGAAGCGCTGCTGCAGATATCTCAGAGGGTTTAAGAAGGTAGCGTTCTGACCTTGCTGTTCTGGATGAGGCGGAGGATGTGCTCGAAACAGTTGTTATTAAGAAAGATAGCCTGCAACACCGGCCGGTCTGAACACTGCAGGATCTCTGGGATAGCATCTGCAGGGCAAAAACACAAGAACATTCCGTCTGTTTGACTTGTGCCTTCTGGAGAGATAGAACTGTGCCAGTTTTAAAGCACTTAAATAAACAGTGCTGGGGCAGCTGCGTTACTCATGGAGAAGAAATGAAATGCAACCAAATAGCTGTTTTGTGCCCTTTTGCAACTTCTCTATTTAAATTGGTTCCAGAGAGCTGGCTACAATTACTCTGAGTTGCTGCAAAACGGGTTGAAGTTCACTACAAACACATTTTAAATGTTTAAAAACAAAATCAAACATATCACACACAGTTATCTGGGTTGAATATCTAGAATTAAAAGCACTACAATTCAATGTTGTGTTGATATTCAATCTTAAGGTTTTGTTTGATTTATTTATTACAAAATACCAGCAGTTACATCATGACATAATATAATATTACATGCCCATTACATTGAAATTTTTCTGGGAAGTTGATAGATGCATGGATGCATATTCCTGCTTTTTTATTATTATAATGCATGCAGTTTATGACCTTATATTAACTGAGATGCCTGAAATATTTGTGTTTCAAAAATTATTGTCACACTACAGGAACATTTAATATAAATTATAAATGAACTAGCGAAGGCAAAAATAGTTTAAAATAGTGAAAAGGAAATGGTGACCTTACATTTCCCCTTTATATTCATATAAATTTAAACCTAAATGTTTTATTCAATATTGACTACCCTATCAAACACAGAAACCTAGAGGGGTAACAAAGTTGCAGAGGCTCTAAACACACAAACAAACTTTGGGAACCTAATAGACACAAACAGACGGAGAAAATACAACGCAAACCTTCGACAAAACAAACAAGCAAGTGCAAACACAACACTGCATTATATATCATGATTTGCTTAATAAAACTGGTGTATTCAAATATCTACAGTCCTGTAATGCTGTACACTCTAGGATAAAACCATCCATCCATGCATGTATCCTTTTGAATTAAAGAGTACAGGCTCAAGTGGCCTTTCTTTGAGCAGCTGAAGTTTATGAAGCAGATTAATTGGGTGTTTTGGGACGTAGGTGTCAAGAGGATTGCAAGGGAAGGGGTCTTACTACTGTATGCACAATACACCAGTTACTGGTTGCTGTTCAGTGAGGTTCAGTGAGTGCCAACAGGGTGATCCTTAATGTTATTTAGAGATTAGGATATATTGTAATGTACTGAAACATAAGCTTCGTTCCAAAACTGCTGCTTGCTGCCTACATAGGGAGCATCCTAACAGTCATGAAACCTCAATACTCTCTTTATGTTCCATAGAAACAAGTAATACCAGTTTGAGAGAACATGAGGGTGAGTAATTAATGATAGAATGTTCTTTTTTGGGCGAACTATGCCTTTAAAAGGAAATATTATGAAATGGGAACTGCAATAATAATAATACTGGATGAAAAGAGATCAAACTTGAAACTCAAAGAATAGGAAAAACTAACCAAATGATGTTGTTTTTTTCTACTTAATGAATCTGCAAGAAAGTATTAATAAACAACAAAACAAAATACTAAACTACTGAAATAAAAAACAAAACAAAAAGATGAAACAAAACCATCCTAACAGCCATAGAATCTCAAAAGTGAGTGATTTGAAACAGTCTACAAAGGTAGCTACTGAACACAAATTAGCATTCTGCATAGAAGACTAAACTCAAAGCCTGACATTAACATGTTTCTAAGCTAGTCATCATAACTAAATAAACACAAAAATACACAATTATTGGTTAAAATAATCAATTTGATCAAAATTAAATATATTTCCAACACTAATTCGGCCATCTTGGATAAACATTTTCACTGGGCTTGTTGCAAGGCATTTTGGGCTTTCTCTACAAAGGATCCATGCAATGCAGTCTTAGTTTAAATTAGGCTGAAATCAGGCCTCTTATAAGGCAGAATAATTCAATTAGGGAATATTGGTGGATTCAAAGGATAGTTCAACTGAAAATTTAAATTCTGGCATTATATACTCAATATCATTACAAACCTACTATATATATATATATATACAGGTGCATCTCAATAAATTAGAATGTCATGGAAAAGTTAATTTATTTCAGTAATTCAACTCAAATTGTGAAACTCGTGTATTAAATAAATTCAATGCACACAGACTGGAGTAGTTTAAGTCTTTGGTTCTTTTAATTGTGATGATTTTGGCTCACATTTGACAAAAACCCATCAATTCATAATATAATTCTCAACAAATTAGATGACATGCCAATCAGCTAATCAACTCAAAACACCTGCAAAGGTTTCCTGAGCCTTCAAAATGGTCTCTCAGTTTGGTTCACTAGGCTACACAATCATGGGGAAGACTGCTGATCTGACAGTTGTCCAGAAGACAATCATTGACACCCTTCACAAGGAGGGTAAGCCACAAACATTCATTGCCAAAGAAGCTGGCTGTTCACAGAGTGCTGTATCCAAGCATGTTAACAGAAAGTTGAGTGGAAGAAAAAGATGGAAGAAAAAGATGCACAACCAACCGAGAGAACCGCAGCCTTATGAGGATTGTCAAGCAAAATCGATTCAAGAATTTGGGTGAACTTCACAAGGAATGGACTGAGGCTGGGGTCAAGGCATCAAGAGCCACCACACACAGACGTGTCAAGGAATTTGGCTACAGTTGTCATCAGAGGCGTCTTACCTGGGCTAAGGAGAAGAAGAACTGGACTGTTGCCCAGTGGTCCAAAGTCCTCTTTTCAGATGAGAGCAAGTTTTGTATTTCATTTGGAAACCAAGGTCCTAGAGTCTGGAGGAAGGGTGGAGAAGCTCATAGCCCAAGTTGCTTGAAGTCCAGTGTTAAGTTTCCACAGTCTGTGATGATTTGGGGTGCAATGTCATCTGCTGGTGTTGGTCCATTGTGTTTTTTGAAAACCACGTCACTGCACCCGTTTACCAAGACATTTTGGAGCACTTCATGCTTCCTTCTGCTGACCAGCTTTTTAAAGATGCTGATTTCATTTTCCAGCAGGATTTGGCACCTGCCCACACTGCCAAAAGCACCAAAAGTTGGTTAAATGACCATGGTGTTGGTGTGCTTGACTGGCCAACAAACTCACCAGACCTGAACGGGGTATTGTCAAGAGAAAAATGAGAAACAAGAGACCAAACAATGCAGATGAGCTGAAGGCCACTGTCAAAGAAACCTGGGCTTCCATACCACCTCAGCAGTGCCACAAACTGATCACCTCCATGCCACGCCGAATTGAGGCAGTAATTAAAGCAAAAGGAGCCCCTACCAAGTATTGAGTACATATACAGTAAATTAACATACTTTCCAGAAGGCCAACAATTCACTAAAAATTGTTTTTTTTTATTGGTCTTATGAAGTATTCTAATTTGTTGAGATAGTGAATTGGTGGGTTTTTGTTAAATGTGAACCAAAATCATCACAATTAAAAGAACCAAAGACAAACTACTTCAGTCTGTGTGCATTGAATCTATTTAATGCACAAGTTTCACAATTTGAGTTGAATTACTGAAATAAATTAACTTTTCCGCAACATTCTAATTTATTGAGATGCACCTGTATAGAGTTTTTGTAAATGAGTAAATGTAATGTGCAATGTAAATGTGGTGCAATGCTGAGACATTTGTGAAAATATCTTCAATTGTGTTCCACAGAAGAAAATCTAAATGGGGTTAAAAAGAGATGGCAAATATTCTCTTACTCAGCATATGTTCGAGAAGGATAATGAGGTTATCCTCCCAGGTCTGCATATCTTCCTGCTGGGTGTCTGGTGGCCGGTTCCAGTTGAGCAGCTGGAAGTAACTATCCAGTACTGTCCGGATCTCCACCTGCCCCTCGGCTGGGTTGCTGGAGTGCAGAAGGTGGATCATTGCAGTCAGGCACCGCAGGGTCATTTTGAGCAGCCAAGGATCCTTGGGCTCTTGCGGGGATGAGGCAGGAGTGAGGCACCAGGAATGCAGCACAGACATGAGGTCCTTCACAGCCTGGGGGGTGATGGAGAGAAGGCCGTTCCTCTGAAACACACACAAACAACAGCACATTACACACTGATATAGTAAGGTATGTGGTTGCAAAATCAGTGATCCCTCTGAAATCCCTCATGTGTTAATACATGTTAATGTAAACAGGACCAGAGAGTCTCATTTACCTTGCATCCACTGATTACAGCTCCCTGTAGATGCACCAGTTTCACCACGAGTGGCTCTGGGATTAGTTCGCTCTCTTGTAGGCAGTCTGTGGGTGTAACCAGTCATTCAGTCACAAGAATATTAAAGCTGAGCATTGTTTGTGCAATTGTCATTAGTTCAACATTTTAAGGCACAAACAAATATTTTTGATGTAGAGAAAGCTTAAACTCTGTCATCATTTACTCACTTCCAAACATGTGCATTTATTTATTTATTTTCTAGAACACTAAAGAGAATTTTCTGAAATTTTTCATACAAATAAAATCAATGTTGGCCAATGTTGTTTGACAGAATTATCGTCTTTGGGTGAACTATCCCTTAAAAAGCAACTGTCATTAAATGGAAACCATCTATCATACAAAAAACCTGATGCTTCAAATGAACACAGAGCATCAAACGTAAAACACAAAGATTAGTCAGAATTAACCAATTCAGGACTTAAAGGCTTTTGTTGTTCTGTTTACTGAAACTATAAGAAAGAAATAATAAACACTGAAACTAAACAAGTTCAACTAAAGCAAAACTAAAACTAAACAACAAAACAAAAAAAAAAACTAAACTAAACAAAAAGATCAAAAAGAACAAAAGCAAATCAAAGCAAAAACAAAACAAAACAAAACACCAAAATGTGAACTTGTAGAGGTTTTGAGTTTTATGTTCCTCCACAGTGTGGACCTGAGATTTCATTTTAGGGGGATTTGCCGTGCCACTCACATAAACACAAAATTCTGTTCCAAAACCCTGAAGTGTGTGCTCATATTGCCACCCAACCTTTGAATTTAGGACATGCCGAGTAGATGAGAAAATCGAACAAACCTCATACAAACAAGTTTACCATTACATCATAAACACGCTGTGGAGAAACCTTTTGGTCAAAAACTACTTTTGAGCACAAGGATCTAGTTTACCTCACCTCACGAGTCCACGACCACAGGCAACTTGGACCCACTGCGGCTTGCCTACTAACTACATATAGATGTGGAGGTTGCTCCACAGAGCTTATAATCACTTGAACAAAGCTTGCATCACCATCAGGATTATGTTATTTGTTTTAGTCATTGCCTGCAGGCTGCAACAGTCCTGCTTCTCAGATTTGTTAAGTTGTGCGCTTATATAAAGAGTCCATGTCAAATCTAGACTGCATCATGTTCAAATCCCATTCCTCACTCTTTCCTGCCTCAACTGTCCTATACATCACATTACCTCAAGTACAGAAGAAACAAGTCATAACCAAAACCATCTATCACTTAAAAAAGGACAACTCCACTGATTAAAGATGATTTACATGAAGCACATTAAAAGGCAAAGAACATGACACAACAGAGCCCTTAATCACTATGGATTAATACTATAGCGATCAGATCGCCATTTCTTTACAAACAACATTTTGTCTCCTAGGAGGCGGGATGTGTGATATCTCAGAGGATGTGAAGATGGGAGTAAATGGAGGTTAAAGATTGTGTCAGAAGGCAGGAGTGGGTGACATACCGTGGAAGAGCAAAGGAAGCTCCTCTGGTAGAACAAGAGGGGAGAATTTATACTTGCTTCTCTCCACCATACTGACCTCCTCCCTGAAAAACACACAAATCAAAGCTATTTTTGGACATATCTACTTAGTTTCTATTTACTACTAATGCAATAAGCTACATGACACTGCAGTAAATCATCTTCTTAATCTATAGTCAAGAATATATCTTGAATTCTCATGTTTTAAGCATAAATCTACCAAAGAGTTAACAATATTATTTAATAATAATAAACAACAACTGTGTAGCTGGGAGATTACTTGCAAATTGTAATCCGTTACTGAATCCAAATTACATGACCCACATTTTAATTAGTAATGTAATCCGTTACATTTTATTTTTAAATATTTAAATTGTATTTTATTAACTTGTATATATAACTCGTTTATATTTCAAATTTAACTAATAATCTTGTACCATATTGAAAAAAAATTACATTATTTCATAAAGGACAGGGGGTTGTATTCGTTTTTAACATTTAAATTACATTATACAAACTAATCTTGAAACTTACCATATTGATGTAATAAATAATTAATTAGAAAGCAACGTTAAAAGTGAATTAAATTAGATTAAATAGAAAATAAAATAAACATGAATATGTGAAGGTTTATACAAAAAATCAATATTCATAACCTAGTCTGCAATGTGGGTTAATCTACGTTACTAGATGAGGAATCTACATAAATTAATTAAATAAGTTATTATTGCAAGGTGAATATATGTATATGTAATCAATAAATTAACTGTAGTCTGATTAAATATACATTTTACATGTATTATTGTTTACATTATGTCTAGTATTATTGCAGGAATCTACATTCCATTTTATGCTAATCAGCAACATTACATGCTAATAAAATTAAATAATGCAGTACATGGGATGCATGCCTTTATTAATCAATTAAAGTTGATTCATACTATCACGTGTTTGGGATGTTAATCTGTTATTTTCTAGCATGTTGCTAATCATTGTATCATAATCAAAAGTAACATGTAGTCATTAATTACATGAGCATACCATGTTAATATTAGTGGCTCCAAACACAGAAGCAATTACATGCAGATTGTATTAATAAGCCTATTATATCATTGTAATCACTATTGCAGTCTGCTTCCTTGATATTATAAGCAAATTCATATGTTTCATGAACTTGTTATACAACATAAGTCAGCTCCCGGAAAATCACCCCAATAAGTGTACTATATGGTAATCCCTAAAGTCATCGGTGAATAAGAATAACATCGATGCTTTGGAGCAAATGCGTCACGGGATGTTGCATCATGCTACACTACATGCTTATCACTTGTGCTAGGCTTCCTCAGTTGGTAATCCCTTGGATTTCCCAGCGGCCCACTATGCGTTGATCATGAGGGTCTCCGCCCCCTGATCAGTCGTTGCTGCATGCTACAGAGTTGGCTGCAGATGTCCTTCATCTTATAATGGTTGACAACATGGCTACACATAACCACATTCAAGCATGCTCCAGCAACAAGTGTGGCTCTCACGCTAGTGCAGCTATGCTAGACATGCCATGTGTCTATCACTGCCATCTGTCAGTGGCTGCCTGTTAGATGCTCCCAGGCCCAACTTGCCCTAGGAATTATGCCTATGAATCATCTGGAAGGACTCGCCACATGGGTCACTCAGTCATAGCGCTACGGCCATGACCTACAACATAAGGATGCTAACCCAGTGGCCCCTAATGCAGCAGTTTTTTTTTGCTTTTTTTCATGCTTTGCCTTGCACCATGAGCTAGCTCTCAGGCTGGTTCTGCTGGTGTTTCAGATGCTCAGCTCTCATAGCCATGCACTGTCCGGAAGATGGTTTTTTGCTTTCTATCAAGTAATGCTCATGTATAATACAGGAAGGAGCAGGAACATGCTCAAGGATGAGCTGAGGCTCCTGAGTTTTATCCACCATACCCAAGAGTCCTAATATCCTGAGGTAGTCATGCTCATAGGGCTATTTAGTTTTTCGTTGCCAAAGGCATGCCAACTGCTGTAATCACCCTAATGCCTTATGATTTTAGCCAATGGCTTCCCTCAGGTTAAGGCTAACAAAGATGCAGGCTACATGGCTAGGCTTTGTATGAATATATATCTAATGGCACCATAGCCTAATCTTATATTACACGGCGACTGTTTATAACTATTCACACTTGTTTATTTTTCTCACCCCAACTTGTTGTTATCTAGTGCTTTAACCTTATACATTTAAAATAATATACAATTTGTTTTTGAAATGCCAATTTTTTATAATGGCTTCGACAAACTTTTTTAATTAGTAATGTAAAATACATATTACCTATATTTTAGGTAATATAATAAGACTCCTTTTTGATTACTTTTGACCGAACTCTTTTATAACATTTAAATTGTACTATAATTAATCTTGTACCATATTGTTATAAAAATAATATATGTTTAATTCAGTGTTATTAACAAGATGAAGAGAATTAAACACAACATTATGTCAAGGTTTCCCAAACTGGGGTTCATAAAGGAACTGCAGGGGGTTTGTGAGCTTAATGAAAAGCTAATAATTAATTAAATAATACAAATTAAAAATATCAATCAAACACTTACTAAAAAATAATTATTTGTATTTGTTTACCTCCATGTCATGTGCAGGTTATTTTAGAAAGCAACATTAAGAGATGAAAAATAGGAATTAGGGACAATCAATAAATGATGAACAAATTATTGCTCTTAGGTGAATGCTATGTAATCATGTAATCAATTAAAAAGTAACTGTAGTCTGATTACGAGTATTTTAAAATGTAATTTAATCTAATTACTAGTACTTCATTTTTGGAATCTACATAATCCAAATTATATGTAATCAGTTACTACCCAGCTCTGTATATATATATATATATAAATCGATTAATCTATACATACACTGTTTACATTAATTGTTTATTTTTCTCACCCTGTGACGTTTCTCATGCTGTGGGACGTTTGCACATGCTGTGGGACGTTTGCACTGTTTGTAGTTCAGACAGCTGAGCATGAGAAGGCTTGAGAGCTGAGGTGAGGACTAGTTATTAACAGTTACAGTGGAACTGAAACAGAGCTAGCTGATCTTAATGGCTCCTACACATTCTTGTTGTGGTTTAACACCCTGCCCAACTCACAGACACACACTCACCCTGCCTGCCGTCTCCTCCACGTCTGATAAGGGTCAAAGAGATTTTCGCACAGCAGCAGGCCATGTTGTACCACCGATTGTAAAGTGCTCTGATCCTCTGGCTGCTTCTTCAGCTGTAACACACAAACCTATCTGTTTTTGGCTTTTTAACACACAAACATTCCTTTGAATAAAGCAGACGTCTTCCACCCAAAGATTTCTGATTCAACCTGTTCTGTTAGTTCAGAAACCTACATTAACACCAAAAGCACATGCATAGTAATATATAATTAAGAAATTAAAGTTTCATTGGCATGTTTGGAATAAACAAACATTCAACAAATTTGAACTAGCTTTAAAAAAATACCAGATTAAAACTAGAAAAATGATCATGAATTATAACAGTTTTACTTAGTCTTTTTAATGGCTTCCTGATATTGATAGAATAATGGAGAGGTGACAAGAAAAATAAGATGGTGAAGGGGAACTGGATTATGAAATGATGAAACCTAGACTCAAACGTGCATTTCGCACATGAGCACCATGACTCAATGTATCAGCAGGGGTGCAAGCCGCTATTGAAATGGTTTCATAGATTTTTTGACTTCTTACCTGAGTCAAACAGAAGTTTAGGAGCTTGATTGTCTCAAACACAAACCCCGGGGTCTTTTCAGAGTCTATATTCTCCATATTCCTGCAAGCAGAGATTGACATCAGAAATGGTATTATTGTACACTCAGGGAAGATCCACATCAGCTATGCAATTTAGCATAAACGGCTGGCTTGCATTATCCCTGCTGTTTGAAGATAGAAGCTTATCAACAGGGGTTTGTGTCACTGGGGCATTATCGCAAAGAGAATGATGGTATTAACTCTGTGCCCGGTGGGCACTGACCTGCAGATGATGATGAAGAACTTGATGAGGAGCAGTGGGTGTGGAGCAGTGCTGATCTGATCCTGCCCTGACATGTGGAGGGCACTGTGCCACAGCTGGGTGCTGAGGAATACCAACACCTCCTTGGGGAGGAGGGGGATATCTGCGCTCCCTTCCTCCAGCCTGTAAACAAAAAGAAGGTTTGCTTTTTGTTTGTTTGTTTATGTTTTGTTGGTATTGTTTTAATTTTTGCTTGCTGGTAAAATTTTGGTTTTGTTTTCACTTTTGCTTGTTTTGTTTTTTTTGTGTTTAGCTTCCATTTTTTGTTTAGTTTTTTGTTTTATTTTGATTCATTTTGTTTTGATGAAGCACTGATAAATAGACATTAAAAATGTCAAAACACTATTTCAGTCACTGAACATATGTCTTGGACTTACACCTTGGCGTTGTACACACAGAACATAAATTAATGTTTCGTCTGCTCAATTTTTTTTTAAGTTGGTGCATGTCTTCGGCCATTGCATCACATTTTGCTGTTTTGATGTTACTCAAAATCTTTTCCAGAAAGCCTCTAGTTATTTTTATATAACTGATCTTTTTCTAAATTTTAAAGAGGCAACCCTAGCTGAACCACAACATTGGGCTGGAATTGATCCTTCATCTCAAACATCGTATATGCGCTTATCTTTAGATCACATATCTGGTGTGCACTACATTAGCAAATATCAAGCCTCACTATATCAGATCTGCAGGATGAGATGAAAGTATTCAAAATATGGATTTTTCAAACTCACCAACCTTTAAATGAGCAGTCAAACAAATATAGGGCCTTAAAATACCATCATAGTTAAGAGTTCCATCTGGACCTGACCACCTACAGATCAACTCCCTGTGCCTGTGACATTTTGATAGGCCAGGCATGTAACTGACTCACCGGCGAGGCTCCGTCGACTGCACATCAATGACCTTCTCAAAAGATGCCACGAAATCCTCCAACCATTGCTGCAAGTAAACGACATCTTTCTGAAAGACAGAGAGAGATAAAAGGAAAAAGTAAGAGGCTGTAAAACATTTTTGACAAGGTTAGAGGGGTCTAGGTTACAAACAAACTCGCACTTCAGATAATCCAAACTGCTGATGTCTGTGTGTCTATGGGTACCCCTTTTTTCATCTAAATTGAAAAGTTCTACTTTTAAAACCACATCCATTGTGCCCAGTTGTTTTTGAACATACCATTTGTGAAAGTCCCTTGAGAAACGAATCTTATCGGGGGCAAATGAACCCGAAGCCAGATTATTCTGAACTTCCTTAATATCAGTTAATCAACTAACCCAGTCAAACAGTCTCTCAGGCAACCTAAAAGCTATTCAACTGGGAAATGGCACATGCGTTGAAAACCTTTACATCATGAGCATGACTGGGTGCTATCTCCAAAATCAGAGCATGCACACACTTGTGTTAACACAACAGGAAACTACAGGGTATGCAAACTTGTGCAGTGTAAGAGTGGATACTGTGAATTCATAATGCAATAAAAGCAGTGACAATGGTTTTGCCAATGAGATCCATAATGTCTTGCATTTAACTGTTTGTGCAAATATAAAAGAAGGTACAGATATGCACCTTTTAGGTGTAGATGACTCACAGGTTGTGCTGCTCCAGTAAAAACCTGTTGAACACCTAATGTACACTTTTTTTCTGACAGTATACATTATAATGTTTGCCATATGCCAACAATTATCAGTAGCTGTATTAGTTTCTTTGATAAACAGATCTTAAAATCGCCACAATTGCAACCTAATCTACGAGAAATTCCCATTATCGCTCTTCAAATCATATTTTTGTTAGAAGTCCCTTTTTCTGAGCAGTGAAGCATGAAATTCAGTCATCTTTTCACTAGTCGAGAATGAGCTGGAGGAAAGAAAGCTGGTCATGGATGAGCGTGAAGGAACAACTTTGATGCACAACTGGATCTAATGCCAGCAAAGGTGCATAAACCATCAGTCATACTGCAAACCTGCTATTTGTATATCTATAATATCCATAACCTGCTCATGAATAGTAACTGAAACAGAAGGCCTAGTTAAACAGATCACATATCCTTTCTGGGTAATTTAATAAGATAACGTCTTTGATGAAGGTTCATGTAGCAATGCATAGTCATAGAAGAAAGAACACTGAAACTGATCAAATGTAGACCTTGAATGCAATGAAAGCAGAATGCAGTAGAATCATGACTCTGGCTTTAATTTTTTCGGTCATCATCATCATCATCAATGAATAAAAGGAACTACTGATATAATTCATCTTTGATGGAGAGATCACAATAACATTTACTGTAAAGTTCTGTCAAGAATGAGTCACATGTGTACCAACATGAACAAAACCTTGCATGTGACTGTCATTGGAAAGCGGCTGGTGGAAAACATTTCAAAGAGCGAGGAGCTATGCTTAGCTTAAATGATGCGGCTTGATCCGCCTACTCATAGGGGAAGTTGGGCTATCAGCAGCTTCATAAACACTCTCTGATATGTACACACTCTGATAGCAAAATACAGGAGGGCTTCTGGCATACCAAAACAATGTGCACTACAGCAGAAAGCAACCGTAAAATAAGACTAGACCTGCTCAAGGTGGAAAGAAACCAACTTTACCAATTGTTGTTCATTTAGGGGCCAGTCCATGTCTCATGGCAGGTGATGTGAGGTGGAGGGGCTCTTGTTACCCCGTTCTCTGCTGAGCCCCCACCAAGTTTCCTCTAAGTCCAGAATGTGTCTGCCTGTAAGCCTCAGAATCATTCAGAATCCATCATGATGCCTCCGCTGGTTTACTTCTCTGCTCTTTTCTGCTCTCTTGCTGTGTACTTCTGACAAGCAACCAGGAAATGGCAAGTCACTTTAACTGAGCCATATTTCCTGTCTTCTCTGAGCTGGGCTCATCATCACGCATGTTCTCTTCCTCCTTTGCCACTACCACAGCTTTATTGATAGAGTATGTTCGCCTCGCTACGAACTAAAACCGGTAAGCTACAGTGCACCTGATACAACCTTTCACAACATTTTTAATACAAATTCTGTCTTTATTTATTCACTTTCATGTTGTTTTATACTTTATTCACTTTCATGTCATTTTAAACCATGATTTTCGGAACACAAAAAGAGAAATTTAGAATAATGTACTGGCTGCACTTTTCAACGCAGCTACATGCTTTCAAGCCTCAAAAACGTCAAAAAGCACTATAAAAGTCTCATAATAGTGATGTATACAACCTGTGTATTATAGTCTGAGTCTTTGTGTCACAAACAATTCAGGATTTAAGCCATTACACACTGCTAATCTTCCTGTCCAGAGAGTTGTTAACGCCGAGTTAAATTTAAGAACAGGATCATTCTGGTTCTTGAGCAAATCATTCAGATCAGTTCTGTTAACTGGATCAATTGAATCATTGAATGAAATCTGAATCAAGAAAAAAAAAATCTAATTCTGTCAACATTTACTCACACTCATGTGATTTTAAACCCTTAAAACAAATCCCATATGTACAGATGGGTTTAATCTAAGTCTGCTCAAGAGACTTGATCTCCGTATGATGAACATATTGAATTTAGGCTTTTACTCACGTATAAACACACTGATCAACGCACATACACAGAGCACATCAATTATGTTAAATGATAGCTCAAACTACTTGCCTGAAGCAATGAGATTTGATCAAGCAAGTATGATTTATCAATGTTTGAATATGTGAATAGAAGCCTAAATTAAATCTGTACATGATATAAAACAAGCACGTCTCTAGAAGCGCTCGATATATATGTGACCCTGCCTGGACCACAAAACCAGTCTTAAATCGCTGGGATATATTTGTAGCAATAGCCAAAAATACATTGTACAGGTCAAAATTATTGATTTTTATTTTATGGCAAAACTTATTAGGACATCAAGTAAAGATCATGGAGATATTTTGTAAATTTCCTACTGTAAATATATAAAATTTAGATTTTTGATTAGTAATATGCATTGCTAAGAACTTCATTTCGACAACTTTAAAGCAATTTTCTCAATATTTAGACTTTTTTGCACCCACAGATTCCAGATTTTCAAATAGTTATATCTCGGCCAAATATTGTCCTATCATAATAAACCATACATCAATGGAAAGCACATTTATTCAGCTTTCAGATGATGCATAAATCTCAATTTCGAAAAAGCTGACCCTAATGACTGATTTTGTGGTCCAGGGTCACATATGGACTTCTTTTAGGATCCTTTATGAACTTTCTGAAGCCTCACATTTTTGAATAGAATAGACTTTCAATGAATGGACTCAATTCTTAATTTGATGAACTACCGTCTTACTGGTTTGGTTTTTGATATTTGGGTGAACCATCCCTTCAAATTTCAACCTGTTTCTCACACGAGTCATATGACTTACAACCATTTGTTATAACCTACAGCCCATCATGTCATTTTGAAGCTGGACAAACCCAGTTCTCAATCACTATCAATAAACTGAAAAAACAACAACTGCTTTGTAAATCATCATGCTACCTAAGGCTGACTGACAAAAATGTGATGATGCTGTAATTGAACTGAATTCTTACTAAAGCCCTTGACAGAGTTGAAAGCCCAGTTGTGCAACAGAGAATCCTCTCGTTTTGGTGCACAGACCATGGTTGAGAGCACTGTAAAAGCATGCTTTTATCCCACAAAAAGATTTGGAGTGGCTCTCAAGTAATAGCTGGAGGGAAACCTGAAGACTGAGCAACGATCACTGATTCAGTCATCGGTATGAATCAGCAGTCAGATGGAAGTGACATGCCCTGACTTGACCAGATGCATGAAAAACATTTGTTACAACCGCAACGGGGATGAACCCTAAATTTAAACTCATAAAGCAATGACACGGAACTGAAGTTGAGCTGGTATTGAGTCACTTTCCCGATTGATCACTTGAACCTAACTAAGTGTTGAGCTTAACAGGGGGAAATGCCAACAGTGTGTCTCTATGGGCCCAGTGTTGCCTACTGTTTATATCATCACCCTTAATGAGTTTTCCATTTTAAGCTCTGGCACAGCTGAATCCAGTAAATTAGATTTTGAACTTGACACAGATTTCATTTATTGAGTCTACCAGATTTACGAGACCGCTAGAGCAATCATGTTCTATTCTGGACGCTTTTCTAATGAAACAAAAACATTTATTTACATATGAAATATGTGATATATAATCATACTTTGTACGTACTACACACAGAGGATGGGCAGTCTTGTAACCTCTCTTACACCACTAGATGATCTGTCAGGGTTGCTTCATTTCAACAGAATTATAAATTGCACTTCCTCAAACAAACAGTCAAAAATAACAGCAAGAGCCAACATGCTAAATTTCTTTAATTGATAATGGGAAATGAAAAAGTTAAGCAAATCTAAGAACTGAAACAGATATTGTGAAACCGTCGTTATTTTTTGTATTCACATCCAGATGTGACAAACATACATGTGCAATAGTAAATACTTTCTGATTCTTACCATGAATAAGTTACAAAACAGGGCTTGAAACTTGAATGAATCAGTCAATATATGGACATTAAAATATGGGAAATAAATACATATTAGAAAATAATATCAAATATTTTTTTGGGTAATTAACAAAAAAACATTGCATTTTTTATATAGTTTTGAAGTCATAGTTAAGTTATTGGAATTGGCCTATATTTAAATTATATTCAAATATCTTTTTCATACAATACTTTTGGTCATAGAATGAAATGGTTAAAATGGGTGACTTTTTTAAAAGTAGAATGAGATTATTTATGTCTTTCTGTCCATAATACTTAATGGGTGTCACAATATTATGTACATTAATGTGATTTGATGTTGAAATTATCACATTGTTGTGCGATTTCATTGTTTGATATAGTCAAGAAAGTCCAAATCTCTGATGTGGAACGGACCAAAATCCCCATTTTAAGGGAGGATGGAGACATTTGAAGTGTTTAAAATGAACTACTTTTCACGATAGATTAATTTCATGCTAGACAACATGTGATCAAATTAATTTATCTAACGAGAAACCAATTTGTAGCCTACTCATGGAAACTAATTGCTATTCATCTCCCTTTTCTGTTAATATGATAATTATCTTGTGATGATAAAGTAGAGTTAAATCCAGGTCAGTTCTTGAATGCTATGTGACTCCAGTGGTGTTCTGTGAAGATGGCAAATCACAGATGAGCCATTCTGTTTGAGATTCCTGGCGGCTCCGAGAGCTCGCAGCTGCTCAGCGGACACAAAGAGAGTTTTTCTCTGGGTTTCTATTAATTATTCTCAATGTCAGTAAACACAGGCCTCAGGATACATGTGAAAATCCTCAAATATTCTTCAGGAGGCAACAAACATTCCAAATGCTTGAATGTTTAAGACATTAAACCCGATTATTTAAGACAAATTAACTTTATACACACCTAGCCAAATAAAAAAGGCCCACCCAGTTGCCATACAAACAGCTACTAGCCTCACCCAATACACAAGCAAACAGAATAATGTCTTTGAAGCATCAATGTAAAAGAAGGAAATGATAACTTCCTCTTAATTAGGCCACAGACTGACTGGGGGATCAAAATTATAATAGAATAAATAGTAGCTTCATGACATACCATTGAACAAAGTTGTAGTATGGCTGAATTACTGCTCCTGATTAGCCTTCTTCCAGATGATTGAAGCTGCTAAATGAGTCAAAGAGGGCTAAATATATTTAAACAGTCCCACGGGTGAGTCTCGGAAAGTACTGGAGCTCCTTGACAGCAGCGGCCTGGACTTATCCCTCCACCTGGGGATTTTTATTTACAGTTTTTCTCTAAAATTCTGTGTGGATTTCCCTGCAGCATTGAAAACGTTAAAGCACCTCTTGCTACCTGGTTTTTAACAGGTCTGCCATTTACTTCATAAAAATGTAATACTTTTTGTGAAAAACTGAAGATGACAAACAATGATAAGAAACCAATGTTCAGCTAAATGCTGCATCGCCCATATTACAATCTTTTAAGTTAAATACAAATGTAATATACATAAATACAATACTCTACACATCAATGACAGAAAAACAACAACAATTGTTACATGTCGTTAACCACAAAGGAATTGGTTTCAGTTAGGTTAGAGAATAGTTGTAGTATCACTTCCAAAACCAAAATCATATTACTTTCTAAATGCTAAGAAGGTATGATATATGCTAGAGCTGCACAATCAAACTAAATCAAACTATTTTCTATCAAAATGGAAGTTAAATTATTTAATGTTTGTAAATGAAGACATTAAAACAGCCATAAATATTAGTATTGTAATTTTACAGAGGTAACGTACAATTAAATGTCTATTATTATTATTAATTGTATTATTTTTCTTAAATATGTGATTTGTTATATTACAATGATATATTAAAATAGTAGTATTTCTTATTCTGCTTTTTTGGGGTCATTTTTATATTTTTTTATGTTGTAGTAATATTTGATTTTAATTTGGCCAAAGGTTTGTGATGTATATATCAATTCTTCTTCTTATTATTATTATTATTAATTGTATAATTTTTCTTAAATACGTGATTTTGTTACATTACAATGATATATTAATATAGTAGTATTTCTTATTTTGTTTATGTAGTATTAATAATATTTTATTTTAATTTGGCCAAACGTTTGTGATGTATATATCAATTATTATTATTATTAATTGTATCATTTTTCTTAAATATGTGATTTTGTTACATTACAATGATATATTAATATAGTAGTATTTCTTATTTTGTTTATGTAGTATTAATAATATTTTATTTTAATTTGGCCAAACGTTTGTGATGTATATATCAATTATTATTATTATATACCCATATTGATATATACATCACAAAATTATGACCAAACTGTGCAGCCCTTCAAAACAAGCACAGCAAACCTAACATTTTTTATTACAATTTTAAATCGCAGTCACAGTTTTCATTCCCAAATCGTGCAGCCCTACATAATGCATTTTGAGATTACCTTAGATTTCGGTCCAATAACCCCCCAAAAAATGGTGTCTAGGTAGGCAACTTACTAGGTATTGGAACAGAACTATGAATGCAAACTCTCCTGTTTGATATTTTGCAGAAGACAATTATAAGCAAACAAGTAGATCAAATCTAGATTCATAGATATACAAAAACAAAATGAGTTCTATGTGGTGTCCAGAAAAATGTGCAGTTGAGTAACAAAGAACATCTTGCAACATTAAAACAAAGCCATTGCACAAAAACAATAGCACCGGCACATCAATGCAAGTCAAAGCTAAGATCACAGCCTTCTGGTTTATCCAGACAGTCTGTTTGTGTGCATCCTCTGCGTCTTCAAGCAGGTGATAAAGTCAGCAGCTGCATCAATGACTCAAACAATATATGTGATAGTCATAAAATGCATTACAAAATCAGGAAGTAGACAACCTTTTTTTGTATCTTTTTGATTAATCTGCTGTTCAAAGTACATGTTGTAGCTCTTTGTGTTTGACAGCGCAGATTCATTCTCATGTCCGCCTAATACTCAGATCATTTAGGTGGTCTATCATGGACTGTAATGAGTTCTTGATTCTGCTGATAAAACATTACTATTACGTAGCGAGAGCAGATTTTGGCAGATAAGCACTGGTAACTGCCATGTATAATACGCTCTCCTTATGAAGATGTTTCATTTTTCAAAACTGGGCAGTAAGTGACCTTAGGCCTCAGCAAAGTGATAAGTATGCAGTACAACTTTGTAAACACCCAAAGGTTTACTCAACTGTTTGCAAGCTTAATCAAGTGAAGATAAAAATCCATTTAAAAGTTAATCAGGTAATATTTAATTAAATAAACTAAACTCTAAGTTTAGACATTGAACTGTTAGAATAATCAATCAGATGTCTCTGGATAAATGGACTGCAAACATTTAATTAGACTGCCTGGATAACACAATACTCTTAAAAAAGGTTCCAAACGCAGCAAAAGTGGTACTCAATGCAGAGCCAAATGGGTCGAATGGGTGGAGCTTGATCTAGTGTTTAGTATGCTTAGGGATAAGGCTATTGTTTAGTGTTAAGCTGAGGTTGGACCTCCAAGTTTTACCCATTATGTCCAGAGAAGGTGAGCGGGACACCAAGCTAAGCCCATCTGCTCTACAGCAAGCACCTTCTCCAAAAGGGGGATTTTGACAGTGATGCCAAAGAAGCTTCTTAAAAGAACCATTCTCTCTAGTGAGAAGAACATTTTAATAATCTAAAGAACCTTTCTCCACTATAAAGAACCTTTTGTGCAATGGTAAGGTTCCATGGACGTTAAAGGTTTTTCATGGAACCATCAATGCCAGAGAACTTTTATATTTAAATATGAATGTTAAATTAGTTTTTCCAACTTCTCTGACAATGAACAAGTGCTCCGGAAAGGCAAAGCCCTGTTGAATACTTATTAAAGTATTGAACTATCCAGCACAAAGATTTGAAACATCTAAGTTACCCTGCTTGGGGAAAAGCTGACAATGCTTTTAAGATCCTCACATGCGAAACGCTGGTATTCACATCAGATTAAGGTGCGATAAGGGCACCTGTACACAAACATATGTCTTAATCGTGACGTAAATCTCAAAAACTTGACTTACAGGTACATGACAAAGGTACACAATGGCAGTTCAGAGAACCGAGGTGGGTGATGTCTTTTCACGGCTGCCAGGACTCTCAGCCTATTGTGACAATATACTAAAATCTATTCAGATGTACAAGCAGGTTTGTCGTCTGTTAACACATACACACCTGTAAAGTTAGTCTCCTCCTAGGAGCAACAAACAACTGACAAATAGTTGTAATGTAGCGTAATATGCCTGATTGCGTAACCATGAGGGCATCCAGCAGATCTGTCAGCTCATGTTGATGACAATTTCTTAGAATTGTGAAAGATTCTATGATTTTCTGTTAATGTTGTCATACTCATCCTCATCTCAACTCCAGTGATGCTATTATTGTAGGAGTTTTGCAGTATGAATGAATCACTATTAACTTTCCTCATCAGCTTAGAAGCTCCAGAACCTCATTTTGTTTTTCATGAAAAAATGGTGACACTGAGGTACATAAATGACAATATTTGTGTCATCGTTGGGTGGTCTGTTTCTTTCATTGTAGAAAGCTGTTTCAAATACAGATCTAGATAACTAGCTCAAGTTTATTTTTAGATCATCCTGCATGAAGATCCTCCACAGAATATAGCGCGTCAACCCTCAAACTCACAAAAATCACAACACACAAACTTGTTATTTTCCAAAACCTCTTCCTCAATTCGGTCTTCAGTTGAATTGGGGTGATGATGTGTACCATCACAAACAGGTTGTTCAAGGAGGTTACAAATGGTAGCAACCATGACAGGAAGTGTTTTTTATCACATCAATGTTGTCCTCTGAACAGCACACTCGAGAGGAAGTGGTCTGACAGAGGCAGAGCTGCTCTCGCAGCCAAAAGAAAAAAATAGCTGGCACATTATTACAAATACAGCAAAATCACCGGAATGACATGGCGTTAAACTTTGCTGTTCTTCTGCGATTGTGAACAGCTGCCTCTGATGGAGAAGAAGTATTCAGCCACATGCAGTCTAATAGCACTCAAATATTAAACACTTGCTTAACAGTGAGCTCTTCTGAACTAAAGTTTTACACTTTCGAAAAATATGTTTAAAGTCATGTGCACTCACATGTGATGAAGACTCCTGCCATAACTTAATAAAAACGGTTTTATTCTACATGGAGATGGTCACCTTATGGGGGCAGTCATCTTAAAGGGGACCTATTATGCCCCTTTTTACAAGATGTAAAATAAGTCTCTGATATCCCCAGAGTGTGTATGTGAAGTTTTAGCTCAAAATACCTTACAGATATTTTTTTATAGCTTGTTAAATTTGCCACTTTTAGTGTTTGCTACCCTTTGCAAATTAACATTCCACGATTAGTACAAGACTAGTTATCTTTACAGAAAACATACTCTGTTTCAAAGTCAGTCATCTGATTATACTGTGCATAATACATTTGCATTTATGAATTACACAGACGGGATCACGGCGGGATAAAAATATCAACATAGCTGGTCTCATGCTATCACCTTCACTCTCTTTTTTTAACTTTGCTCTATTTCCCTTAACCTCTCACTGTCTGGCTAGAATTTGAACAATGCCTAAAAAATTGTATTACAAGCACTTCCTGTGTCTGTTTGCCTCTTTATAATGTATCGCTTATTGTATTCCTCCATTGTAAGTCGCTTTGGATAAAAGCGTCTGCTAAATGAATAAATCACAAACTTTATAAGGCCCACTTCTGATTATGAGCTCGACAACTTCAAGCGATCGACTCACATTGCTTTCATATGCAACTTTGAACTACCACATTCCTATTCACGATCATTCTGTTAGCACTTGAAGGCAGCATCAGTCGAAGCAGGCAGAGACAATGATAGCTTTAGCCATTAGCCTTACAAGCAGTGGCGGCTGGCCAATAGAGGACGCTAGGGCGGCGCCCTCCCTGAACCACACACACAAAATAATAATTATATAAATTATTTAAATGTATATTTGTATGATGTGATATATTAGAAAATCTTCTGTGAAAAATATGTTTTCACCATCACAATATGACCTCTCTGCCTGTCAGCACGTCTCAATTTCAGCTGAGGGGCGATCGAGAAATCGCCCACATGAGGCGGGTCTTTGTAGAATAAAATCCTGCTCTCACATAAAATTTAGGCATCCTGATCTTCTGATATTCAATATTTTCATTATGACAAAGGTGTTATTAATTCCGGACACGAACCTTACTCTGTACAATCTCTACTCCAATGTCCGTTTGAGAGGAGAACTTTGGCAGAAAAACTGAAGGTAAAGGAGCTGGGTCCAGATCAGCCTGACGGTTTGATTTATTGTGAGGAATTGTTTGTGGAATTGTGTGCAGCCCCACCTCAAAATATTTTCACCAGCCGCGACTGCTCACAAGGTGCCAAGAAGCTCTTTCAGAAAGGTAATTTAGAAAAAAACCCGCATGTTACTTACTTTGTCTGGAGCTGACGTTCGCGCACAAAGCGTTGGTATTGATTCCTAAACATTTAGGGGATGTTACCGATTTTTTTCAGGATATTTCCATCGAAAATTAAATTTAACCACAGTGTGTGTCCTCGGCTCAGATGGGGGGAGATTATGGCGACGCAAATGTGCATCCCAAAACACAATGCTTGTAGTGCCTCTTTGGCGCTGAAATTGTATCTCCTATAATGGCAAACATTTGTTTTAGCTACATCCACACCACTAGGTGTCAATAAGTCCAAGATGATTAAAAAAAAAAATATTACTGAATAGTGAATACATCAGTTTATTTGTCTTCTGTAGGGGTCGACCGATTATGCGCCGATATTAAGCATTTTTACGATTATCGATATCGGCCATTTTCAAAACAGATTTCGATAATTATTATTATTATTTTTTTTTATTATGCAAACAAACACTATTTCAGGCTGACATTGTTTATGTGAATAAATAATACAGGGAAATTATTAAATTTTTAAATTCACTATTTGGCTCCGAGAGCGTCAGCTCAAATGGGCTGAGCAATCTTTTCCGCCCACCGCTCATCTGATATGTAGGGAGACGTGACCAATCAACGGAAAAGAGGGTCTCACAGAAAACTTGCTAACTGAGCTGCGTCAGTGATCAGCTCAGTTGTCTTCAAAGGTAAGGCAGCAGAGACGTTGCAATAAATCACAATCCACTACACTGAAGTGCAAAACACCTCAATATAACCTATTTCCGCGTTGAAAATGTGGGCGGAATCGCGGAATGCAGTCATATAAATGGAATTTACCGTATAACGCGGAAGTGTCGAAGTTTGGAATTAATCAAAATAGGTCAGTACACTAAACACTCGCGCTTGGATAGTATCTATAAATATTAAGCTGCAAAAACACTATTTAAATATGAATCCTGCATGTTTGCATCTCTGTTAATGAATACACACAACTGTGTTTCATTTACTGCACACATACATACTGAAGAGCAAACACTGACATAAATATGAACAACAAAGTTATTTTAGCATAATAGGTCCCCTTTAAGTCATATCACATGACCAGCCAAATAGGTCCTATTCACTCTGTCAAAATATAAGTTGGTTTAGGCGAATATATTACTGTGGTGCAGTAGAATATACGTAATACAACTACAACAATTATTACTACTTTTGTTGAGAATAATCACAGAATACATTAATCATGTTCTGACAAAAATAAAGTTTAACTCTCATTTGATTAAAAGATTGGATTGGAATACTAATGCATTTTTTAGCTATAAAACTTCAGGGGCTATTACATTTATTTTCCAATTTGTTCATTTGTTTTTTGTTTACTTTAAGTTTTACAAAATGTTTCCAGAATGCTTCTGGGTGATCCCTGCACTTAGGTGTTATTATTAATATTATTAATATTACTGTTTATTTAATAATGTTGTTATTAACAGTTTTCAGAATTAAAGATGTTTAAAAGCATTTAAATAACGTTTTTTGTCAAGCTCTTGTTAATTAATTTTGCCAAATTTTATTTTTACACCAGACACGTATATCGGTTCAAAATATCGGTTATCGGTCTACTTGATCTGTAATACATCAGTCGGCCCTGAAAAACACATATCGGTCGACCCCTAGTCTTCTGTAAAGTAGAAATGTGCAAGACTAGTCGACTAGCTGACTAAACGGAACTAGTGATGGGTCGGTCTTGAACGATTCGTTAATTTTGAACGAATCTTTAATGTGACTCGGGAAGAACGAGTCGTCTCTGGGAGTGATTCGTTCAGTCGCGCATGCGCACCATCCTATAGGTCCTGTACTGGAATTAGTTCACCTGTGTTGAGTCTTCGGGTTTTTCCGATATCTTATTATATTTGACAATTTGAAGAAAAAGCACACTAAATGACAAAATGTCCTACATGCGTGACCAAAGAGAGGTGTGTAATTTTTTATCGAAAATTATGTTGTCAAAAATTGCATATACAATGAATTAATCATTCACAATAAGATCATTAAGATGTATTTTAAAATAAACGGGGTACAATTTTAATTTTAAGCTTACTTTATGCTAAATACTTTATGCTAATCTTGAGCAAACAACCAGACAAAATAACATGCAAAATAAAACATAAAATAAAATAAAGCTTAATAAAAGACGACATACATTGTGTCAGTCCAAATTTACAAGCTTCCCTTGAGACCGCATTACATTGGGAGGACATAGGACTCATTCTACGGTCAAATGACTTGCATAATAGATGAGGAGAGCTTTAAATGGGTTTACAATAGAGCAAGCCCTCATGAGCCCAGAGAAAAACAAGCACATTTTCAACATTATCTTGTTTAAATTGCAGCAGACAGTAGTCCGCAGAGGCATTTAAACCAGATTCAAAACATTGGAAAGCATTGTGCTGTCAACCATGCAGGGGAAACGAACTCAAATATGGGTGTGCAAAAATCACTTACGCCTTTTATCCTTGTTTCACTAAAAAAATCACATCTATATCAGTGTAACTGTGGAAGAAGGCAGACCCATTTGCCTGCCGCAACAAGTCAGAGGAACAAGTCTATCTACTTTGCATGTCTGGCATGGATCCCTGTTAGCTGTATGTGTGAAGTTATTAATAAAAGGGAATGAAATGACAAAGGGTTGCTTTTTAGATTATACAATGAATGAGATCTAGAGAAACACTCCCAGCTATCTAGAGAACTTTGTGCCAAGACCAGACTGTAACACTATTGCATAATTTATAAAGCTTATTTTCCATGCAATCTGCTAACTATACAATATTTTTTAAAGAGTGTCAAATTAAAACAGTGATCTGCATGTAGACATTTCTCTATGGTGACCCCTGGTGCTTCTTGTATCCTGCACCTGCTGTTTTAGTTACCATGGTAGCCATTCATAAAGAACACTTGCTATAGTGAGCCGATACAGCTGACTTCATCTGCTGACCAGTAAAGTGGCCATCGTGACAGAGTTTTAGAAGGAATACATGGACACCCAACTTCAACACATTATTTTAATCATACAATTGCTCTCAAAAATGTGCAAGAGTGCAGTGTGGTCTTTGTATGCACTACTCCGCCAGAGGGTGTTTTCAACATAACCATTCTTAATGTGGCATGTTCATTTCTTATTCGCAGTGAAGGGAAGCCCAACTCATTTCTGTGAATCAGGTTATTCCAGAATAGTTTCTTTAACCGCCAAAAAATATTATTCAGCGATTCTTTTAAGTCATGACATAATCACATGGCCCCTAACATCCTTTAATGGCATATTACATACTCTGAATGTCTCAGGAAAAATAATCCACGAGTACACATGGATTATTATTATGTCAGGAGTGGACATTAACTTTACAGACATTTTAACCCTAAAACACAAATCAAAATTCTGGTGAAAAATCAATACGGAAAATTCATTAGGATAGGCTATATTCTTTTATTCTTTCTTTTCTTGTTTGAGTAAGCTTTATTATAAACGGTTTGCATTGTAATTTAATAGGCCCCACAGTTCACTTTGTGTTACAACCACGATTCAGCTCATAAAAACAAAGTCATAAATCTGCTGATAAAACTGTCAACTCTCAAACTAAACATACAATTCTCGATTCAACCAGTCAGTAAATTACTGACGAGAACTGCTCGGATCGATTCGTGAACAAATCGATCAGAGCCGGTTCAACATATTCACTAAAAAGATCCGACTCAAAAGAACGATTATAGCTAAATATAAAGCATTTCAGCAATAATGCCTAATATTAATATTTTAAATAAACTATAAACAATTAAAGCATGTAGGCCTAATTAAAAGTTCCCCGGTATTGTGATTTAAATATTTTAAATGAAACATTAAACATTGTATCCTCTGTATTGCTGTTGCTTTATTTCAAATAAAAGAACTTGTCGTTGTCTATGAATTATAGACTATCTGCGTAATGCAAAGAGAAACAGAAGTGAGCAGGAAGAGGCACGGCATTACCTGACTCACAGGTAAACACTAGATCTACACAGAATAACTGTAAACGTTCAATTGACCTGTTGTTATGAACCATAGCGTTATGCTTAGCGAAAATACCATTAGTCTTTGTCATCACAATTGTCAGTCGCTTCATAACAACATGAAATATTAAACGAGTGTCAAATGTTTTCACTGTGTACGTGCACGCGCAACCTTCCCAAAAAATAACCACGGACGCACTTCCTGAAACTGTTTCTACACGAAGGGACAAGGAATTATGGCGAGAATGCTCGCCTTTTAACTATATGCAGGATGCGACATGATATGAAATGGCAGTGGCAAGTTTAGCGACAGAATAAACTCCGAAGCCAACAGGTGTCGAGTGGCTCGCTCGCGCGATCGCCTGCTCGTGACTCACCTTAGTGTAATATAACATCCACAGCTCGTACAGTCGCTCTTTCGAAGCCATTCTCCCTCGCCCTTCTGCGTATTTCCTCCACTTAGTCGTCAATCAAACCATCTGAATATACATCCACAAACGAAGTGGCCATGGATTGACTCAGCGAAGATCCAGGGAATGCTGTTTGCTAGAATAGACATGCTGCCGTACAGCTGTCTGTCCACCACCTGGTTGTCAAGCTCTCCCAAAGTTGCATGTCTTTTAGATGGAGGGTGGGCGAAAATGACAATTCCGAATAAAGAAACTAGAGAATGTAGAGAGCAACATTTGAGAAATCTCGCAGGCTAGGCGTTGGGTAAACGCACATCTCTGCTGGAGGAATTCTAGAGGAGTTGAACGCACTTGTCTGTGCACGCATTCATTAGCCTGTTCGCACTAACTCCCCTCCTCTCGAGCGTTACAGCGGCAGTAGAGAGCAAAGCAAGAAATAGCCGGGAGGAGTTCAGCCTCAAAGCGGCACAAGATGAAGGAAAACCATTGAGCATCATCGTGTCACAGCTGATTGTGGGATTAGCAGGGATGGAATGGCACTGGAGAGCAGGAACTTCTCCTGGAAACTCGGTTCGAAGAAAGGACATTTAAATTAAAAATAAACAAGATCATTTATTTATTTGTGTAGCTTCCAGTGCACAGAAAAACATAGATAGATAGATTTGAAGCAATAGCCGACATTTTTCTTTTATGCCAAAAATCATTAGGATATTAAGTACATATCATGTTCCATGAATATATTTTGAAATTTTCATACGGTAAATATATAAAAACTTAATTGTTTATTAGTAATATGCAATGCTAAAAACTTAATTTGGACGCACTTAAAGGCGATTTTCTCAATATTTGTATTTATTTTTTGCACCCTCATTTTCCAGTAATTCAAATAGTTGTATCAATGGAAAGTCTATTTATTCAGCTTTCAAATTATGTATACAAATTGACCGTTATGACTGGTTTTGTGGTCCAGGATCACCTAATTATGGAAGATAATGTTATTTATTTATCAACATTTATTTATAATATATATAAATGTTATTATGCTTAATTTAATTTAATTTATTATCATTTTTATTTATTTATTTATAATAATTTTTATTTATCAATTAGTTCATTCGATCATACATACATGTATTTATTTATTTATGAAAGTTAATTCCAAATATTTAGAAGTTCTGACATCCCATTTAAAGGTATAGTTCACCAAAAACGAAAGAAAAACAATAATCAAATGAAGCCTCACTAACAAGTTTATTAAAAATGAAAGTGACAGACACTATTTTCTTTCAGGCCTACAGAGGTCTCAGTCCTTCATTGGTGGTGACTGTTTGTTTGTTCTGGACAGTGCAATGCATAAGAAAGTTGTTTATGTATAGTTAACGCTACCTGAATATTTGATGTTTCCATCTTGATTTGAAATGTGCACATTAAGACATTGGCTCTGATTCATTGTATCTCAGGGTTTAGCTGTGGATAATTTTTGGATCATAATTGGGATTTGTCACATTGCTCATGTTAATTAGTTGTAATTTATTGTATCTCAGGGTTTAGCTGTGGATCATTTACACAACACACTGACTGCAGTATTTATTATTCTCCACAAAACACACCCTCACTTCACCACTTAGAAGTAAACAGGATCTAGAGATGAATCAGCATACAATTTAAATAAAACATATTTTCCTTTTTTTCTTCTTCTAATACATGCCTTTAGTCTGCCATGTTTTATAAAGTATCAATATTCCTTCTTCTTGTTATTTTAATCACAAAAACAGTGTGACGATTAGTTTTTTCACAGCTCAATCTGACATTCAAAATGATTCAAGATCCATATGGTCATTGGATCCCTTGAGAGCCCATGCAAACTCTATGCAAATAAACTTGTGTTGGTAAAAAGTCTGAATGATCTCATGTAGTGTCTTTCCATTTTCATTCGGCACATTGCATGTGCAATGTCACCATGGTAACCTTTTGATATAGATTAAAAGATACCACATCTTAAACAATACTTCCTTTCTAAATCAAAGCACATATTTGCCCCTTTTGCCACACTATATACCACAATATGAGCCTTTAAACACTATATATATATATATATATATATATATATATATATATATATATATATATATATATATATTTAATCTAGATTAATCTTGGAATTAATCTAGATTAATCTAGATTAAAATGGCTCATTTGAATTCTGCCGAAGGCATTCAGAATATGTGTGCTATCCAAATAATGGCTAAAAGTAAGTCTTTGAGAACGGGTTTCTCAAGCCAGGTGGCGCATTAGACCAGGGGCTCATCTCTGTTTCCAAAATGCATCACAAACTGCTTGAGAAAGCTGTTCTACATGATAATTGGTGATGAAAATAAACTATGTTCAATAAGATGTACTTGTGTTTACTAACTGTTTATTCAGTTAAACATGAATTTTGAACTGTAGGCCTACATAAGAGGTCGTGATGAACTGTTTACAGTTTCCATTGAAGCTTCTTAAAAATAAATTTTCCCTGAAGCATATTCATAGCTGCATCCATGTTAGCACGTCACGTCTGGTGTGGTAATTTCACAGTAACGTTAGGCATAGGTTCGAAGCAGAACACGGGAGTGAATTCTCAAGTTCACATGAGACCTAAAGCGCATCCTGTTTGCTTAAAAGCGCAACGTTTCGTTGTTATTCTGAGTGCACACAAATAAACGTAGAGTCTTTACAGATTCGAAAGATGTATTAGGCTACTTTTATCTGTATGACCAAGAATGACGGAGATTTTAAGAGCAAGTGAGCGCACCGGAGCCTGTCCTGCGCAAACGCGCTTCCACACAAACACTTCAATAGCGCACATTTCTATAGGTTAACATCATATTGAGCGGCCATGTAAAGTTGCTACTACATACATCTTTCAGATGAAAAGCCATATTTGAGGTTGATGAATGATAGGTGAGCGTTTGGATGTCCTGCCCGATTGTATTACCACATAGACCAGCCGTTAACAATCTGTCCATCACGGACTGCGAGCCTCTAGTTCGAAGACTCGTTCTTGCCCCCTACAGTGCAATTCGGCTAGGTATACATCCGCGCTAAAATATCAGGGTGAAAGTCATCATAGCTTGCGTAGTATAGACCCAGCTCCCAACCCAACTTTGAGAATAGATTAACGGCGATATTTTTTTATCGCCGATAAGAGTCTCACGTTAACGCAGCACGTTAACGCCGATAACGGCCCACCACTAATATATATATACAAAAACTATTTAAACTCATTTTAGTAATCAAATAAAACGATAGTCTAGGAGAGAGGGGGTCATAATGCACCATTTGCATGAATCCCATTGCTAAGTGCATCTTTGTGACTGTTTGGTCACTGGGAAGAGGGTGGACCTAGAGGCAGCTGTATTGCCATGGCAATGCCCTACATTCCACACCATGTCATGTTCGGGGTGTTTGTTCGCATATTTAGGGAACTTGTGTGGGTCATTTTTTGCTATTTAGATGAGTTGCGATCTCTGAATTTGTTTTTGATTTCATTTTTTATTTTATGCATAGAGCTGTGAGTGTTCATGTATTAAAATGTGTTCTTCATTACTTAAAACTGCACAATCTTTATACATGTTAGGCTACTTGTTCTATCTTAGGCTTTCTAAACAGACCAGAGCACAACATTGGTTATCTATCTTACATATTTTACTCTTATGATGTAAACTGTTGATTTTATTGTATTGTATTTTTTTAGAAGTGTAGTTTTTCTGTGTGTGTGTGTGTAAATGTATCGGTTTCCAGTAAACAGCATGAAATTATTAGCTCATTAGCCTATAAGTATTAGCTAAAATATGTAGCCTGTAAATCACCATCCACGTTATTTGTGTGAAAAGCTCCAGAATCCTTTTTTGTGTTTCTTGGAAAAAAGAAAATGATATGATATTGGAGTAGGCCTACATAAATTGACAATATTTTATAGAAAACAAATACACATCCAGACTACTAACCTGAGCTCATGTGCACATCAAAGTCTTGCACATATCAGATGCTCACAGAGTCAGTTATCAAACTCACAAAAATCCGAAGTCCTGCCTTTTTCACTGCAGTATAATCAAATGATCTAAATAGGCCTACCATCATTTTATATGCACGGATTAATGTATTAATTTATATGTAACTGTTTTAATTATATAGTAAGGAATGTGATATTATTATGTTGTAATCAGTGTATTATAGTATATAAAAATATGATTTACATATTGTACCCTTAGTTTAATTATGTTCAAGTCTAGCGAGTTGAGGAATCGATGTGTTCGGTGTTCTTCTACCAAGCGCTGAACAGACTGCATAATCAATAACAGATTCATCGATCCGGCTACACATGCTTTATTTTCACTATGGAGAAGCCTGTGCGTTCTTTACAAGAGCAAGCTTTAAAAAGAAAAGAGCGATTAAAAGCTCTACGAGACCGGCAAATTCAAGTGAGTGTGATAATAAATGTTATTTCTATAAGATATAGGGGTAATGGGCGCTCACGGGCTAACGTGCTTTAGTTAGCGAGTTAGCATAACAGTAAAGCATTGCATAGTTTTATAAGCAATTTAGCATCAGTTGACGTCAAGAAGATGCATTCTAATAATTTAGCTCTTGGTTGTTCCACCATTTGACTTTAAATACATTTGTTTATTATTATCCAAAGAAGGAAGTTTTCTAATAAAAAAATATTATAAGTTACGCCTCAATTGATTTTGTATTTGAATGATCGTTAAACAAATACTGTTTTTCACCAATTTGTATTACACTAATGTGTAACAAGTAGAATGCTTTCCTGTTTAGTTAAGTGACTCCTCTACATTCAGTTAACTTACACTGATTAAAAGTTTGAACAGCAAACCAGTTAAGTCTAGTTAAAGCTATTTTGTCTCATGTAAACTAATGAACAGTTTTGGCAACTTGCAGAATAAAGAAATAATCAACACAGTTAATGGAATGAGGATTTGTTCTCTCTATATAGGCTACAATAACATAACTAGTGGCTTCCTGTCGCTGCAAGTTTGCCTTGAATACTGAGGAACAAGTCAATTATTATCAGTGGTTACCGGCTTACCACATATGTTGTTAGAATTTAAATTAACTTGGGAAGTTCCGTTTAACCCTGTTTGAATATTCATTTTTTTGTTTCCTTAAGTTGTGTATCAGAACTTTCCTGTGCTTCATTGTATCTTAATCATATTCGAGTTTTGTAGCATCATTTGGATTGGCTCTTTGCTTATATTAACTAGATGTGATTTTTTTACACTAAAGGGACCGGCATCTGAGGATGGAGAGCCTGAGAGAAAAAGAGCTCTGGAGGACTCCGAGACAGAGGACAGACACAGGTAAAAAAACAACACAAAGATATAAAATCTAGTGCCATTTATACAGATACTGAACTAAATTCTCAGTTCTATCATTTAAAACCAAATAAGTTATTGTTGAATAGACTGCCTGTTCTAAATGGACAATAAATAAACCTGTACTCTGTTTACATGATCTTAAGAAGGTCTGTGAGGTAAAGGTCTCTCTCGCTCTCAGCTCTATTTCAGGCTCAATCCAAGGCCTCAACGCTCTTTGCTTTTTTTCCTCCATTGTTTACATTCAGATCCACAGAGCCCTTGTGCTTCCCTCCTTGAGCTCAAGAGGCGTTTGGCATTGACAGTTTGGAAAGGTTCCTAAACAATCATTACCCAATATCTGGACTACGTCTCCCTTAGTACATGTTAAAGTAATAGTCCACATAAAAAAAAAGTGTGTCATTTACTTGAGCTCTCGTCCTCCCAAACCTGCATGACAGTCTTCTTTCATGTTCCTTAGAAGAAAACGATGCAGTTTTAGAACAACACGAGGCTGGGTAAATAACAGAATTAACCTATTTAACACTTGAATAGAGCTGTAATTTTGTGGCTATAAGGCATGAACTTTGGTTTTTGAAATGAAGGTGATATTGGAGGTTGTCAGGCAGAGAACGTTACAAGGTGTGTCTCCTTAAACAAGCATTATTAAAATGGCAACACAGTTTGGAAACAATGAGAGGCGATTCACCACCCAGCACACTTGTTTTAACACTTCCTTTGCTGCTATACCTGACAGATAATCTACTTAAAGCAAAGCACCAATTTCAATTGTAATTAAAAAATCGTGGAATAAACTAGTCATAGAGGGGATTTAATGGTCTGTTTTTAGGATAATAAATTCAGAATGAATAAAAATTTACATTTTAAAACCTTAAAAATATTACTTTCATTCAAAAATGACAGTAAAGAAAATTATTAATTTATTACCATTTCCACAAAAATAGCAGCACTACAAAATTGACAATTTTCAACATTGATTATGATAATGTTTCCAGCCATTTCCAGCTGGTTTCCTGTAACCAGCATTTTAGAATGATTTCTGAAGGATCATGTGACACTGAAGAGTAATGATGCTGGAAATTCAGCTTTGCCATTATAGGAATAAATTACGTTTAACTTATACTGAAATAGAAAGCAGTTGTTTGTTATATTATTTCACAGTATGTATACATTTTACTGTATTTTTGCTTATCGAGTTCCATAATTAATAAATGGAAACATCCACTTTTGTTGGGCAACAGCTTGGTCTTTTTGTTTAAGCTGTCAAAATTCTGAAGTGAGGTGAGGCAGATAATGAATATCTGCTCAGCTTTTGAATGCAGCTCGGCCTTTCACCCGTGCCATATAGTATTATTTTGTCACAGCTTAAGTACTGCAGTAGGACAAATGTCCTTGGAATACTTGGAATTTTCCCAAGCAAAGCAACCCATCCTACCACATCATATTTGTTATTTCTGTTCTCTCTAAATGAGTTTTGTCAGCAGTCAGGATTTACTGTACCGCTGCTGCTTATTTTAGGTTGAAGGAAGCCTGATGATGGTCCCCTTGGTTGTTTTGCAAGCTCTGAGAAACGAGAGACCTTCCACCAAACTGTCAAGGCCCTCAATTCAGCGCCGTCCCTCTGAGCACTTCAAGAACACAAGCTTTTCCCTTGAGCATTAATCCGTCTTTCTGTATGCAATTAAATTAGAAAACAGGATACTCTTCTAGCCAATTCGCTCAGTCCCTTGGCCACAAATTATTCAGGACTCCAGGATGTTCGAAATGCTCACTTAGAGTTTGACAAACAGCTGTTGACATTCTGAAAGTGTTGGATTGTTTGGCTGCTCTACTGTAGATGAGGGAAGCCAGTGGTCCTTTATTGTTCCAGCAGGTGGTCAGGAAGTCTTTTCAGGAAAGCTGAGGACAGGGAGGAGTTCCCAGCTCTTTGTTTAAGTCTGTTGTTTTGAGTGTTTTTCCAAAACCCTTCAATGCTCTTGTTTGGAGTCATGATATTTGGTACAGTTTTGCAAAGCCTTGATAGTGTTTGGCTGTGAAATTATTAAGGTAGTGGTCACAAATCTTTGTTTTTGATTACATGTTTTTCCATTTCATTATGCTTTAGTTTGATAACCCTACACTAGAGCCCTGCAAGCCCGTCGGGACCCGACAGGGCCTGACAAGCTGAGTCCATTCGGGCTGGGTTCGGGACGTATTTTTTTTTTTACAGACCGGGCTCGGGTCGGACTCGGGCTCATTTAGCTTCTCTCCTTTTATTGTGCCCAAATATGCGCAGACCACACATGACATGTGCTGTATGAAATATTGTTATAATAATTATATTATACATTGCCTATGCAATAGGCAAGTATGCAACGCATATTAGCATACAGGTGACAGTTGACCATGCAGTGCATCGGGGAGAAGTTGGAGCGTGGGGATTTACTAAAAGTTCCCAATGCTTTGGGAAAAGCTGCATTTTGGAAGAGGTTTGTCTGTATTGATATTTGTGGGCATGATTGTCGGGGGTGGTAGTTATGTTTGAGGCCTATAATACAGGTTTACCTATTAGTAGCGTGTTTGTGTATAGCAGAGACGGCGCGCGTCAGAGAGCTTAAAGTGATATTGATGTTGGTCTTGGGTCGGCATGAATGTGTTTGGGAGAAATTTCATATTAACATTAATAAACTAGTGTTTTCTAAGTCGGTGTCGCAAGGATGAAGTTGCAGATCCCGACTTGCCATCTCCTCATTAGCCGTGCCTTTAAGAAATGCATCTACGGATTATGATTATAATGAAAGAGTTTTTGTTTTCTATATGTTTTATTTTGTTAAGTAATAAATTAAAGCTTTAATTTATTTTAAAGCTTTCTATAGATATATTTATCATGTCTAAATTGATCAAACAGGCTATGATCAGCTCAATGTCTGCCGCTGTCCGTTAGCTATTTTAAAGAACAAAAACTTACATTTAACGAATAAAAAAATGCTCAATGTTTTTCTAAATTACCTTAATAAAATAACGAAACGAAATACAATCACTTTGCCATTTCATACAAAACTGAAGTATTCTAATTGCTGAAACAGTATAGTATAAGCTGTTTTGGGAGAAGAAAAAAAAAAACACGGGGTCGGACTCGGTCTGGTAATTCTGATAAGCTATCGGGGCCGGGCTAGGGCCTGAGCGTTTTGGGCCGGGCTAGGGCCTGAGCGTGAGCGTCTCGGGCCAAGGCCGGGCTAGGGCCTATATTTTAGGCCCGAGCAGGGCTCTACCCTACACCCAAGAGCATTGAAAAAGAACAGTGACACAGCTGACATTAACGATCTCTTTGGTCCCAGCCCATCTAATTACATGGTTTGACTCTACTTGCACTCATATAGATCAAGCGGTGATGAATGTGGGCTTGTTCTAGTCGGGTCAATGACCAATAAGTGTGCCCATGATAAGGTAAATAATCTTTTAGAAGTCTAGTTTAAATGGATGTTTACTTTTTCTTTTCATGTCGGTTTCTTATGGTTTATAACATTTTATACCATTTTCAAGAAAAGTTTAATGCTTATACACACTTAAAATAAGATAAATTATGCTTAATATATAAGTTCTACACTTCTAGTTTATTGGCTTCAAAAATGTCAGGTGGTGTAACCAAGTAAAATGCTATTACACATTTTCCTGATCTTAATAATTGTTTCAAACATAATTTTGATTTAATCTTTAGTTTTTGGAGAGTCGCACCATATGACATTTTACAAGTTACACTAATCTTTGTCATGAAAAAGTCACACAAGTCGCAAAATGGACTTAAAATGTCGTTCTTAATCCTGAATAAAGGCATAATGACAATGACAAAAAAGTGGTGATGTATGTGGACCTGCTGTAGTCTGGTCAATGACAAGTAAGATTGTCCACAATTTGGAAGAGGTATCATCTTTCAAAAATCTAGCTTAACAATATATGTATCAGGTTCTTGTGTTTAAATGTATGTCTAATGATGTTGGTTTCATGTGGTTTTGAAAACTTATACCATTTTAAAGAAACGCTTCAGTTAAATGACTGCAAACGTCATGTGGTATAACGGTCTTGTAAAAAGTAATTACATATACCTTAATTACATGTGAGTGTATACAACAGTTTTTTTCTAAATATAAATGATCTATTCATAAAGTGGTGATGAATGTAGGCCTGCTGTAGGCTCTTTTTTGAGGACAAAATGAGCACACATCTCTGGAGACAAACCTGTGAGCAATTCAATGAAAATGAATCTTCTCTACGAACCTTCACATGCATCTTCTGTTGATCATGCTGTGAAGAACGATCTATGCTCCCCTGGACTTCTAGCAGCCAATTTGGTTGTAACTTGCAACGATGTTAACATACCTGCCAGTGCCAGTTGAGCGATTGGCATAATTGGGCATGTCTTATTTCCTCTCAGCTGGGTGGCAGCAGTCCCTAGACACAGTCAGGTGCTACATGCTAATTAGCTAGTGCTACAAAGATGAAGGGATGCTTTGTACACATGGTGAGCGAATGTACTCTGGATGCTGTCACAGGCCGGATTCAGTGATCCAACAGCACCAGCTGCTGATGGTCCAAACTAAATGTTTATCTGCACTGCCACCTGCTGGTTACTGGGGTTTTCTGTAATACAGCATCTCCTTGAATAGGTTATAATGGGGCAGTGACAAAACACTTGTTTATAACTGAGTGAATTATATAATTCTGGAATTATGTTTGCAGAGAGCTGAAGCTGAGGAATTACACGCCGGAGGACAAGGAGCTGAAGGTGCGACAGGTGCCCAAAGCAAAACCTGCATCAGGTGAGAACACTTCTGGCTTATCTGCAAGACATATTACTTGAACCTTTAAATTATATTTTCAAATGTTTATACCTGCAAATTAAACAGACCGTTCAGTGATAGTGATGCTGGGTGATAATGTTACAGCAGGTGATCAGGTGTTGGGTTACAGGTTGTCTAACTGGTCTTGTTTCATATTACTGTAGTGGAGGACAAGGTCAAGGACCAGCTGGAAGCTGCAAACCCAGAGCCTGTGATTGAGGAAGTGGTGAGTGGATTTGTCCCTTGATTCAAAGTCTTAGTTTTCAAACATGATGCCATATGGAGAGCACCAGTGTTTCCTGAATATATAACTACCAGTCAAAAGTTTGGAATAATTAAGATTTTTTTTAAATGTTTTTGAAAGAAGTCACCAGTGCCGCATTTATTAGATCAAAAATACAGTAATATTCCGAAAATGTATTACAATGCAAAATAACTTTTTTCATGTTTAATGTATTTTAAAATGTAATTTATTTCTGTGATGCAACCGCAACATTACATTTTCAGTAGCCATTACTCCAGTCTTCAGTGTCACACGATCCTTCAGAAATTATTTTGATATTTGCATTTGGTGCTCAATTATTAAAACCAGCTCTTATTATCAAGGTTGTAAACCATAAATCCGGATTCTTTGAATACTGACAACTTAAAAAACAGCATTTATTTAAAATATAGATATTTCTTTTGTAACATTATACATGTATTTGCTTTCACTTTTGATTAGTTCATTGCTAAATAAAAGTATTAATTTACAAAAACAACTTTTTGAAGTAGGAGCTTTAAACCTATACTTTGTTTTTGTTTTGAACAATTAATTAAAAGAACCAGCTCAAAAGAGTTGTTTGCTCATTAATCAAATTACGCTGTATGTGTGCTGTGTCTTTGTAGACTTATTTACTAGTCATTATTTCTCATTATGTTTGATTTTCTTTTGTAGTAGCAAAGTGTCAGGCAGTGCAAGAATCACTGGGCAGCCCTTGCCTGACTAAATAATCTTTAAATAATCTTGTGTTCTCAGGATCTGGCCAATCTTGCCCCCAGAAAACCAGACTGGTACAAACCTTTAATTTTTACTGCTAAAACGCAATCATGCATCATATTCATTGAGATCCATTTTAATTTAATTTTCATTGATTTAATGCTCGTTTTGTGTGTTTGTAATAGGGATCTAAAAAGAGACGTTGCCAAGAAGCTTGAGAAATTAGAGAGGCGAACACAGAAAGCCATTGCTGAACTTATACGTGAGTATGACATGACTGAGACTAAGGCAGGTCTGCACCAAGGATGATAACTTTAATGACAAATTTTCAATAATTGTTCTAATTCAATGACAATAGAACAAGTCTACACAATGATAATGACCGATACATTTTAGAATACATTTTCCTGCTGATGATGAATGACAAAACATTAACTTGAAAGAGCTTGAGCATTTAAAGTGACAGATAGTAACTGCAGCATGCTTTTAATAAGAAGAGTGTTAGAACGTCCCTTTGGTGTGGACACTAATATAATGGACAATGTATAACTAAAGCATTAATCCATCTCTGCATCACTTCTTTTATCAGTAATATATTTAACCTATAGTTGTAGAGAATTTTTGCATTGAGCTCTCCGCCAGGGCTTGTTGTAAGGCTAATTGCTGAGAATGTTCAAAAGCTCTGGAGATCTAATGTCTCTTAATTACATCATATATGGACTTCCTGTCTCTGTACGCTCCTCTGGCACAAACTAGACCTAACATTACTAGTTTTGTCTCTTAAACCCACAATTTAAATGAAAATTCTGTAATTTCTTAAAAACAAGTATTTTATGGACCACCAAATCAGACATAGAGCACACAAGAGTTTTTGGTGAAACACATGTTTGATGTTTATGTTTGGGCATTTGTGTCATTCCACAGGTGACCGGCTCAAGGGAAGTGAGGAAGAGCTGGCTGGAGTGGTCGGAGCAGTTGGCGTGGAAGAGGGAGACTCGGATTGAATCTTTTGAGAATGATGGTCCCGCATAACTGATTTTCTAGAAGTTTCCTACCCAAATCCTTGTTACATAGCAGTGTGTGTTTAAAATGGATTTCTTAGGCTGAGCACACACACATCCAGATCAGGGATTAGAAGTGTGAGTGTTTGTGTGAGAGAGAGGGAGATACAGAAAGGAAGAATGAGAGGAATACAGGTGTTTTTGTGATTTCATATGGAGTACACAAAGACGACTTTCTCCTTTTTATTATTATTTTGTTGTTTATAAGTAAAAAGTTCTTTCTTTTCTAAATTGACTGTCTTTTTCCTTTCTGGGCCTTATGATAAAAACATTTTCCAATGTCAGTACACCTCTTTTAAAACAGAACCTGAATGCTGATAAAGAAGGGCAAAATTCATACTTTCATGTTGTATTTTCTCCTTTCTCATTAATATGAGAGAGTTCTAAAATCAGACATGTTACAGAGAAGAATACAATATCATAATTGAGGAGAACAGTACAGATAAACCTGCAGTACATTATTCTGGCGTCAATACATTTAGAATAAATGAGTGTGTACATGAGCCAGTCTATTCAAGTACTTAATAAAATCAAGTATATTTCTGCTTAAAGGAGAGTTAAATCAGTCCAATTTTTTTCTAGAATTATTCTGCCATGATTTAAAAGATGCACATTTTCAGAAACAAACTGATACACCTATTTTATGCTTTTTGGTTAAAAAAACAAGTTGTATGGACAGCACAAGTCTTTGACAATAAAGTGCATTCCTCACCTCCCTCTGTAACAGACCAATAATGACATTTCACATTAAACATAAACTTATCCTAAACATCCTAGAAAGTTAATAATCATATATAATTTAAATATATTGATATGTTGTATGTTTGTAAGTTTATTACGAATTAATAATGAATATATATATATATATATTCATGTTTAAGAGTAACATTTTGTTCTGTTTGGTCACTCTCAATTGGGCCAAAACCAATAAAATGAGATTCTCACCACTAAGAGGTGCTACTGCACACAATATGCTGTGAAGTATAGATACATTCGTTCTCATCTTTAGCAGATGGTTTCTTATCTAAATCCTGGCTTTATTTCCTCCTTCAATGACAGAGTGGTGTTATCAAATAACTCTAGAATCAGCCAGTTCATGAATCACCGTTGTAGGGGCCTCACTTATAAAATGTTGTGTAGAAACCATCCTAAATTTAATCTTACGATCATCTCTCAAACATGCGAATGTGTGGTTCATAAAATGAATGTACACACAGAAAACGCATGTATGCCTCTCTTTCAGATGTGAAATCTACGAATCGCAACTAATCTTGAACTTGTGTGCAACTGAACGTTTTTTAGGTCTCTGCCTTGTAAATGACTAATTCATGTCATTAAAGAGGTGGTTGATTGCGATTTCACTTTTTTAACGTTAGTTAGTGTGTAATGTTGCTGTTTGGATATATCGCCTTTTAAAATTCTGGTAGTTTAATGCCTACAAAAACGTCTGGTAGAGACTACAACGAGCTACTTCCCCGGGTTTGTGATGTCACAAACCCTTCCCCCGGGAACATGCAGCAAATGGTACGAGGCCATGCTTTAGAGAAGAGGAAGGGAAAACATCTCGGTTACGTATGTAACCATGGTTCCCAGAGTAGGGAATGAGATGTTGTGATGATGTCATTTGGGAACACCCCTATGTTGCCTTCGTTGGTTTTTAAAAAACGAAGCATTAACATGTTAGACTGCACCCCATAAACACAATCAAGCCTAGAAAAAAAAACAGTCATCCACCCCTTTAACATGTAAAAGATCACCAGCCATCTTTTAAATCCTTTACTTTAGAACAGCGAGCTGCAAGAACAGCTTACATTTCCAAAAACCTGCAGCACTCTGACAAGAAAAAGTATGTACGTCAAAGGCAGTTTTTGCAAATATGAGTGATGGCGTGGATTTAAGCGCACACACTCTAAGATCAAATCTGTGCGAACAAACACCTTATAAATGAGGCCCTAGGGGTTGAAAATGAAACCTTACGGTTATTACCCTGGATCTTGAAACGCTAAGCCACCACCTCTATCAGAGAAATAAAATCAGCAAATGCTGACCTCGTGCAATTTGGCTGAATTCACATCCTCTGAACCTAATAAAAGACAGTTTGGGTGGTTCAACACACAAGTCCACACTAACCATACTCAAAAATACATAATTTGGCCATTATTTCATAGTCTATATATTGTACCAAACAATTTAAAGGTTTTTGAGTAAATATCAGTAGACACTTCAAGCATTACACATTTAAGATACTGTGGCTAATAAGTGACTCCACAACGTTTTTTTATGCAAGATTTACTGAAATATCCTCACCAGTCTTCCCTGTGGAGAATTTTCTGTGATATCTTGAACTTATGGTGACAGAGAGACTGAGTCTTGATATTGGTGGTGTTGATGAGACTTCGACATGCAGATCCGCTGGTGCAGAAAAGCCATTGCTAGGTAGCAAGTAGAAACTGGAACTTATGTAGCATCACAGATGTTTCCAGAACTGTAGCCCTTGAGTAGGATTGGAAAAGTGCAAGGCTTGTCCATCTGCACTTGAGTTCAAGCCATTTCTGGTATTTACTTGTGAGGGTTGATGGTATGCGTTAATTTTTGCTTTCGTTATGTCCCCCCCATCTCAATTTTCCGTGCAGCAGGGCCAAGCTCCACCTTACACACTCGCTGGGCAAATTTGAGCGAGCACAGGGTCTCTCCAACGTTGCTCTCAAGAGAAGAAACCTAAAGAAAACAAATGATTTGTACATGACCATTGATGTTTATTGGCTGTATTTATAAACTGACATTACAATGTAGGAGGTGCTTTAACGCTGTGATCGAACCTACTCTGGATTATTGTCTTTTTAAACCCCTCCTTTTAACACTGAGAATTTTTTTAGATTTGTAGTTTAGGGGCTTGGCACATCTAAGCTAACAGTTAGCTAGTGAGTATGGCTGCACGATTAATCGAATGTGATTGTCATACATATCTAGTCAGTAAAGCCGGTTCTGTGATTAGCAGTAAATCTCCATCTCCTGCTTTGAGATGGAGCAGCATTTACTACACAGAGCCGTAGTTCTCTGACAAGCCACGCAAAAAAAATCACAGATGATATTATTGCGTGATTGTGATTATGATTATGCGTCGCTTCTCGGTGAAATACGGCTCTGTGTAGTAAATGCTGCTCAACCTGAAAGCACATGAAAATACCACATTTAATAACATGTTTTTACTCCAAACTCGCATCATAACGTCAGTCGAGTGTTTGAAATAAATCCTTCTGTGAGATGATGTGGCTTCTTACACAAAATAAGGCACGCAGCATATTTTTTATAGTATTCTGTGCAGTGATAAAGGCTATGTCTATTAGCATTGCATTATACAGTATCTCACAGAAGTGAGTACACCCCTCACATTTTTGTAAATATTTTATATCTTTTCATGTGACAAAACTGAAGAAATGACAGTTTGCTACAATGTAAAGTAGTGAGTGTACAGCTTGTATAACAGTGTAAATTTGCTGTCCCCTCAAAATAACTCAACACACAGCCATTAATGTCTAAACCTGCTGGCCACAAAAGTGAGTACACCCCTAAGTGAAAATGTCCAAATTGGGCCCAATTAGCCATTTTCTCTCCCCGGTGTCATGTGACTCGTTAGTGTTACAAGGTCTCAGGTGTGAATAGTCTGTTAAATTTGTTTTTAACACTCACTCTCATACTGGTCACTGGAAGTTCAACATGACACCTCATGGCAAAGAACTCTGAGGATCTGAAAAAAATAATTGTTGCTCTACATAAAGATGGCCTATGTTATAAGAAAATCGCCAAGACTCTGAAACTGAGCTGCAGCACGATGGCCAAGACCAAACAGCGGTTTTAGAGGACAGGTTCCACTCAGAACAGGCCTCGCCATGGTCGACCAAAGAAGTTGAGTGCACGTGCGCAGCGTCTTATCCAGAGGTTGTGTTTGGGAAATAGACATATGTGTGCTGCCAGCATTGCTGCAGAGGTTGAAGGGGTGAGGGTTCAGCCTGTCAGTGCTCATACCATAAGCCGCACACTGCATCAAATTGGTCTGCATGGTTGTCATCCCAGAAGGAAGCCTCTTCTAAAGATGATGCACAAGAAAGCCTGCAAACAGTTTGCTGAAGACAAGCAGACTAAGGACATGGACTACTGGAACCATGTCCTGTGGTCTGATGAGACCAAGATAAACTTATTTGGTTCAGATGGTGTCAAGCGTGTGTGGTGGCAACTAGGTGAGGAGTACAAAGACAAGTGTGTCTTGCCTACAGTCAAGCATGGTGGTGGGAGTGTCATGGTCTGGGGCTGCATGAGTGCTGCTGGCACTGGGGAGCTACAGTTCATTGAATGCCAACATGTACTGTGACACACTGAAGCAGAGCATGATCCTCTCCCTTCGGAGACTGGGCCGCAGGGCAGTATTCCAACATAACGACCCCAAACACACTTCCAAGACAACCACTGCCTTGCTAAAAAAGCTGAGGATAAAGGTAATCTGTGGGGCATCCTCAAACGGAATGTGGAGGAGCACAAGGTCTCTAACATCCATCAGCTCCGTGATGTCGTCATGGAGGAGTGGAAGAGGGACTCCAGTGTCAACCTGTGAAGCTCTGGTGAACTCCATGCCCAAGAGGGTTAAGGCAGTGCTGGAAAATAAAGGTGGGCACACAAAATATTGACACTTTGGGCCCAATTTGGACATGTTCACTTAGGGGTGTACTTACTTTTGTGGCCAGCAGTTTAGACATTAATGGCTGTGTGTTGAGTTATTTTGAGGGGACAGTAAATTTACACTGTTATACAAGCTGTACACTCACTACTTTACATTGTAGCAAAGCGTCATTTCTTCAGTGTTGTTAAATGAAAAGATATAATAAAATATTTACAAAAATGTGAGAGGTGTACTCACTTCTGTGAGATACTGTAGATATACTTTATTATAATGAAAATTATAATAATAACAATTATAATAATAAGAATTGAGATAAACCATATATTGCCGTAGTCGTGTGTTTATTGGTCACGCTGAATCAATGAAAGCATTTAAATATGTTTATTCAGCAACTGCTATAGGCATTTCCTGGGTTTCTACTAGTAAGTCATTGTAAATCATTGTACCTGAACAACCATGGCGGTTTTGTTGCCTTTTCCTAGTGAGTCCTGCAGCAGGTAGGTGAGTCGTGAGTTCCTGAAGGGTATGTGAGTCTGGTGGGCCTTCAAGGCCTGGATTACATCTCCTAGAGCCAGCAGTGAGCGGTTGATATTCTGGGCTTCCTTCAGTCTATCCCCCTCTGCCCCAGACTTCCACACCCTCTCAGAACCAGCCAAATCCACGAGATTCAGCTTGCCTGTAAAGGAGAGGTCAGAGATTATGGTCATTCAAGGATAGCGAGGGCTTTTAGAGGGAGAACTCATGACTGAAAATTCTTGCACTACTCAAGCAATCTAAAGATTCAGAATCGTTGGGACTGACCTGTGGTTTTGGCTCCATTGGCGAGGTCTGTACCCAGCACAGTCACAGTGAGCAAGGCATGGGATCGAGAGCTATGCTGGTTCATCTGTGTTCCAAATGTAATCCTGTTCTTTCGAGCTATGGACAAAATCTGCAAAAAGTAACAACAGATGATTGGAGAGAGAGGTCTTTGTATAGTCAGCATTATCTTGACTTATGAACTCACTTTCTTGATATGCTGGAAGCTTTTGACCTCCATGACCCTGAGTCCTGGCACATGAAGCTGACCCGTCCCATCAGGGTTGATCTTGATGTCAAGTTTCTCTCCATCCTTACTGAGCAGATCTCTGATGTTAATAAAACAATGTCAATGATTTAATTGTAATACAGGGTTAGTGCATCCAAAAATGAATCTAGACATTTATGTTCCTCCATTGAAAGTCCATTAAACCAAAAGTTTGACGCATCAAAAAGTTCATAAAGAGACTGTAAAAGAAAACAGAAGCTCTAGATGTTTACCGATGAGTTTTTTTCTTGCATGTAAAGCAAGTACAGTTGAGCTTTCACTTACCATTTTTGATGTGCTCTATGTATGTGTTAATCAATGTTTATAAGTGATTCATATTTAAGAACCAAAGTTTTGGAATTGACTTTTAAAAGAAGGACGTAAATCTCTTACTTGCCATAAAAATATATTTTAAGAGTTTTAAAGTTGAAAGGAAATCTTATGAATTTGTAACAACATGAATGTGAGTAGTTAATGATAGAATTTTAATTTTCGGGTGAACTAATCCTTTAATATTCATCATAACCATCAATTGAACGTCAGGTTATTTCATGATCTAAAAGCTCACTTTACTTTCATGCTTCTAACATTTTTCTTTAAATGGCAGACAATTTATTTTACATTTAAGTTGCAACTACCATAGATTTTGGCATGATAAAGGAGTAAAATGCAATACCTCAGGACCTCGTTGTAAATTTCCACCGAGCTGACACTGACGGTGTATGTCCACATGTCTTTTCTTTCCTCAATCTCATTGAACAGGTGTTTCAGGGCTCGTTGGTTGATGCCAGGGTTCTCAATAGTTCCCTGAACAGACACGGATGGTTAATGAGACCTGACAGTCTTATTGAATAATTAATGGAAACAGATCATCTGGGTCAAAAGTATGAAATTGGAACCGTGTGTTATGACAGGTATATCGTTACAGATCCCTATATGTTACCTCCATAGTATAGGTCTTGCCAGATCCTGTCTGGCCATAAGCAAAGATGCAAACATGATATCCATCTATACAGGATGTGATTAGTGGCTCAATTTCCTGGAACACCTGAGCAATAAAGACCAAGAATAGTCAAAAATACATATCAAAAAGAGTTCTTTTAGATAGCTTTAGATATAATAGAATTTTAATATTGGCCATGAAAATGACAAATTTAATGATAGTGAGGTTGTTTTTCATATGAATATGACTTTTACCCTGCTTACCTCATCTTGAGTGGCCTGAGGGTGGAAGACTTTATCCAGCTCAAAGTTTTTAGCCTTTCCCTTGCTTAAAATTGTGAGTGCAGATTCATTATTGGGGTCTGTTGTCACAACTATTGCTTGGCCTTCCTCATGTTGATCTTCCTTCAGTACTGGCTTTACACGGCACAGCACACGGATATTACCTGGTGAAATAAAATAAAAACTTGTTTCAGATTTTGCATTTTAGACAAAAAATATGGTGAAAGAATGGTGAATACTGCCTACCTTTAAGCTCAACCAGCTGCTCGTGGTACTTCCTGCGGAGAGCTACCTCCTTTCTATATTTTTCCAAAAGGTCTTTGTTGTCCTCTGACATCGCATTTATAGCTGCCATAATCTGTTGTAATATTAGAAAATTATTCATAAATGAAAAGCAACAAATAAAATGTGACTATCAACTCTTAGATCTTAGAAGTTCACCATTTAGTACAAGTTTGTGCAGCTTGCAGTACCTGTTTCTTGGCTTCTTCGATAGCTGTTCCATAGAAGTCAGAAAAGTTGCGGACCTGGCTGCGAAGGCTGGCATAATCGGTCTTCATGGTGCGTAATGTGGGAGGCAGAGCACTCAGACGCTTCTGGAGGGCTGGAGATTTCACACATAAACATAAACTAAGCTGAATACTTTGTTGCATTTAAAACGCACATATAACAATGTCAACAAGAGGGGCGCTCATGAGCAAACTCCGAAGACGATATAAAGTGCGCCATTCTAGAAATCACCAAATCCATTTTAGAGGAATAGTTCACCCACAAAATTTACTGAAAGTGGTCTCATCCTCAGGCCATCCAAGATAGAGATTAGTTTGTTTCCTAATCAGAACAGATTTGGAGAAATTGAGCATTACATCACTTGCTCCCTAATGGATCCTCTGCAGTGAATGGGTGCCGTCAGAATGAGAGTTCAAACAGCTGATAAAAACATCACAATAATCCACAAATAATCAACATGACCCCAGTTCATCAGTTAATTTCTTGTGAAGTTAAAAACTTTGTGTTCATAATAAAAAACAAAACATTCAGACGCTATAACGACATTTTAACACTGTCGCTTCTGGTGAAATTATTAATCCATAATTCATAATAGCACACACATTCACTGCATATGATCCATTAGTGAGCAGGTGATGTAATGCTAAATTTCTCTTTAGATGCAGAAACAAACTCATGAGGCAGAGTACATTTTCAGCATATTTTTTGTATTGTCTGTTCCTTTAAGAAACAGGCAAGAACTATACGATTTGTACTTTATATACAGTAAACTCACTTGTGAACTGATCCTGCAGGCTCTGGAGTTGCTCCTGAGAGCAGTTAGCTGCCGCTTTTACAGCCGCTTCTTTCTTTTCCTCAAGATGTCCAATCTCCTTCAGCAGCTCCTCCCTTAATGTCCCAATCTCCCTCTCATATGCGGCAATCTGTGGAGCCACTACTTTTTAGAAGAGCTGAGGTTTTCTACAGTGTTCTGACATGCACTGTATAATTCATGAGTTTTGTATTTGAGATACCAGCAACAGAGGATGTTGAGTTCTTTAGCTGCAGTTATACTGTAATCATAAACACAAATGGATAAAGCTGAAAAACCTTGTGTTGCAAATTGCAGCTGACTTCATCTGAATGCCTGATGTTCTCTTCCAACTGTTGGCATCGTTCTCTCTGATTGCTTAGCTTCTCAGAAAGATGTTCATTCTGTTTTCTGGCTTCAGATAGTTGATGTAGAGTTGAAGGTGACTCTACCTCCAAAGTTTGGGTAACATACTGGAATAAAAGTCATTTTTATCAAGTTTGTTGGGTCTTTTTTTAGGTTTTTAAGTTCATATTCTTGGATTTTTTCTTACTTTAACCACAGGCTCCTTGTTGCGTTCTTTGTCCAATTCGAGCCGCAACTCTCTCACGCTCTCCTCTCGTCTCCTGAGCTCTTCTGCTTTTCTCCAGTCGCTTTGCTCCCTCTGGTGCTCCAGATGTGACAGCTTCTCTGCCCGCTGCTGTAGTGAACTCTCCAGCTGCAGAACGCGACTGCGCAGGTTCTCATTTTCCTACAGGGTAAGACAGTACATTAATAATTTCATACAATTTCCACATTTATGTGTGCAGAGGTTTAGAATTCAGGAGTGTGTGCACCTTGTAATTTGTATGAAACGTGCTATGTCCATAAATGGGCTTGCAGAACTTTAGGCTGCATTTTGTATTTTATTTAAAATAGAAAATAATCATAGAAAAAAATTGAACTTTTGTAGAGCCACTTTGTTATTCCATTCATTACACTGTAAAAGATAAGAAAAGCAACTACATATTTTCTAGTTTACAGGACCTTTTTAGCCACCAAAAATTACTACATAAAAGCCATATTAAGACAGAATCAATAACAGAATACCCCCAAATGTAGTCCCAAGTACTCAAACACAGCTGTCTGAACAAAGAATTTCAAAATATTAATTTCAATATTGCAAAAATGTTAAGGATTGTTCCATTAAAATTGTTTGACTTTTTTTAATTTGTTGTTGTTTTGATTTGACATTTGTTGATTGTTGACAGATAGACAGATAGATAGATAGATAGATAGATAGATAGATAGATAGATAGATAGATAGATAGACGGATAGATAGATAGATAGATAGATAGATAGATAGATAGATAGATAGATGGATAGATAGATAGATAGATAGATAGATATAGGCTAAATAAGGCTTTTTGCATTTACAAAAAGCAGTGTTATTTCAGATAATTATTAAGTCAATAGTTGAAAGCCTGAATATTGTAAATCAGGTTGCGTTAAATTAATCTTTTTGCAGTGTAATTTTGGCTATAATCTTTCAACTTAGCTTAACAAATACTTTTAAGACTACAGGGAGTACAATGTATTGCTTATGTGTGGTTTCATTTGGTTTATTATTTTATCATAAACTTCAATTTATAAAAAAAAACTTACTGATAAATTTCTGTGTGAAGACATTTGCATGCAGATTTTACAAATACGTGCAAGTCAATGCCAGCAGTGAAGCGCAATTGAAAATGTCACAAAGGAATCAGACAGGGAATAAAGACACGTGTCAGGAGTTTTAATGTCCTAGATTTATACCCAGTGCAAGCCAGTCTTACCTTGATGAGCACGGAGCTGGACTGGGACGGGATGACTGACAGCTGCTGCAGAAGACCCTGTGTCACCGTGAGGCTGTGTTTCAAACTCTCGTTCTCTGCTGATAAGCAAAGCACTCGTTTTTCTGAGTCTGTTACTCCCTGGTGTAAACAAAAAACACACCAAAAAAGTTACAGCTGGCCTGGAAAAAGTATCTGATGAAACAACCCAGATACACTGTTGGTCATGAATCATTTTGAGACTGTCTGGCCTGGTTTTTAATGTGCTCAGTTTCAAATACAGAGCACTGGAATAGATTCTTCCAAAAGCTTACTGATGCAACTCTGAGTTTGGACAGCTCCTCTTCTCTTTCTTCAATACAGCTCTTCAGCTCATCAATCTACAGGGAGAAAATCAATGCTGTCAGCTTAGCAAGTCTGGAAAGATAAATGTGTGAAGGGGGTGAAACTGAATTAACAGATAAATGGATAAAATGTACAGTCAACAGAGTTTAATACCTGATTTTGGAAACCCAATATACTTTAACACTCACTGGTGTGGAAGACAGAGTGGAATATGTAGAGATGTGCTATTAAAAACACTGATTGTCAATGGATGGCTGATTGCATGAATACATTTGGTGGGTTGAATGAGTGGATGAATGAATAGAATCAGTGACTGAATGAATAGAAGGGAAGTATAATGCTGAGCACCTGTTGTTGGAAAGCCTGTATGTTTAGTATGGCGATCTCGTTCTCTCTGCTCAAGCTGGGAATGAAGCAATCGCAGCTCTCCTCTCAGCTGGCTCTTCTCTACTTGCAGCCCGCATAGAGACTGAACCAACTTATGCATCCCAACCGGAGACGCTGCAGGAAGCATGCAGTCACCTACAGACGCACGCACGCACGCACGCACGCACACACACACACACACACACACACACACACACACACACACACGTCATTGATGTTTAGAGTGGAATTTTTTGAGTACACTGAAAAAAATCTAAACCAAAATTCACTCAGAATTTGCTAGTAAATAGTATATTCAATTTAATGGTATTTGATATTAAACAAAACAAAGATAAATAAGAAATTAATAAAAACCTCTAAAGAAAGTATAACTTAACATAATTTAATTCATATTGACTTTAACTCAATCAAGCAATTAAATCATTAAAACGGTAATAAAAAACAAAGCAGTAGATAAATTAATTGCATAGATAAATATATTTTTATCTTTACCGCTTATAAAGTAAAATATAGTTTTTTCTAGTTATTCTAACATTTTTAATTGACACGTTTTTTTAAATAATCAAATTGCAGACTTTTATGTTTTTATTTGCATGAACAACGACTGCTTAACTGATATTTTGATTTCTCAGTTGATAGATTTTCCAAATGATATTGGCTCAAACAGGTCTCCACACACAAAAGGGCTTAAAGACAAGAACAAATATCCACGTTTTATTGTTTCATTTATGTTTTATGTAGAGCAGCCAGGTTCTTTTTTATAACAACATCACAAAGAAAATTGTTTCTCCTGGATACAAACTGCATTAAATGGAGAACATCTGAAAACCTTTTGAGATTTGACATTTGTAAACTCTAGAGAAAAACTGCCCAGTAATATCACGTTTCTCCTCTAGACTCGTGCAAGCTGTTCTCAGGTTTGCAAGACATCAAATCAAAGCCTAAGAATTTAATGCAAATTTAAAAAAAAATCTAATTTGACTCCTTTGCTAATCACATTAATTTTATTTCATTTCAAAATTCGTTCCAGTTGTTATTTTTTAAAGAAATGCTAGAACTCCATTAAGCAAAACTCCATTAAGCAATGATTTAAGACAACCTCAACAACCTGAGTTTTGAACTCAAAGTCCCATGCAACGTGCCTGGCGTTACACGCTGATACAGCTTCTACTTTGATCCAAATATAGGGAACTGCTCTGCAACATTTGATTTAGATTCCTGCCGTTAATTATTGATATGCCGAGTCAGAGATTCTGTCTCTTCCTGAGCTGTATACTAATTACTGAGGCAGGCGGTGTCAGATCTGCGCTGTCAGTCTCTCTGGGGGAGCGAGTGGATTGGTGGGAAGGATGAATGGAGACTCGCTCATGGGTACGCCACTGTAAACGTGATGTGGACCAAACGTGATGGAGGAACAGGCTTAAACAAAAAGCTCATTAATTATTACACAACTTTCTATTTGATTCTGATTGATTTTTGTTGACAAATATGTTTGTACAATGAACATTAGACTTCATAACCAATTGCAATTAACCAGAACCAATTTCCTAGATGTGCTACTGAAGGTTTACTGGTCTCTTTCTTGTTACATAGTAATAATGTATAATAATAAAAAATAAAAAAAAAATCTTTATGTGAAGAACATTTTAAAAATCTAAAGAACCTTTTTCCACTATAAAGAACCTTTTGTGAAATGGAGATGTTATAGGGATAGTTCACCCCCCCAAAAATGAAAATTCTGTCATCATTTACTTTTACATTTACAACAGTTTCTTCTGTTGAGCACAAAATTATATATTTTGAAGAATGTTGGTAACCAAAAACAGCTGATGTTAGCCATTGACTTCCATAGTATATTTTTTCCATATTGTGGAAGTCAATGGCTACCGTCCACTGTCTGGATACCAACATTCTTCAAAATATCTTCTTTGTGCTCAACAGAAGCAAGAAACTCATAAAGGTCTGGAACAATTTGAGGGTGAGAAACTGGTGACAGAATTTTCATTTTTGGGTGAACTTTGCCTTTAAATGATCTTCATGGAACCATTGATTCCAATAAAGACCCTTCATTTTTAAAAGTGTACCTTCATCGTTTAAAGGTGATTTTTCCTTTCCACTGTACACCAGATTTATAAAGATAGTATCTAGCAATGGTGCACGTGGAGTTCAGCTCAGCTAGTGTTTGTAAGTGCACTTGCATTTGTAAGAGAAGCAGCTCTCACAATGTTTTATTCATCTCTGTGAGCCTCAGAGAAAAAAGCCAAGTGCTGTAGACATGTGCCAGCCTAGCAGATGGGTTTTTTACTACATGGCTAATACACAATATTGAGGACTTAGGAGCAACAAACACATGCATTTCCATATGACATTTAGCCATCTGATTAACATGAATCATATCTGTATTTCAGGTGGCTAAATAAATAAATATGCAGATATGTGGGTCTCATGAACAAAATTGGCAATGTTTGTCTGGTTTTTAGCATAGCCCAGTTAGCCCTGCTGTAAGATAACAATACAGCTTCTACTTTGATCAAAATATAGTTTTTGCAAACAACATATAAACTAATTTTTCCTTATATAACACTAGACACTTTACCAGAGCATGATTCATTTTTTAAAGGGATCTTAAAACCATGAAATTGACTTTTTTTCTGTTAGCTTCCTCTCAAGTCGCAGCTGAGTATAATTACTAGTGAAGGGTTTGTCATGATGTAATTATGCAAAACTCAAAATTCTGAGAATGAAATGAGTGAGAAGATTTGACAAAAACATTGACAGCCAATCAGAATAACCACCTGATTTTAAGCAGCAGACAGCATAACTGTAGCACTAATAAACATTGTTATTGTGTGTTGGTGTAGGCGGTACAGTTATCTTTATAATTATCATTAAAAGGGTCTTTAGTTACCAGTTCACCAAAATATACAAATATGTGAATTTCCATTAGTGTGTTGGATGATTTTGCCAGTATCTTGAACCACCTTTTTAAACACCTTTGGGCTTAATATAGCTCAGTAAATCCTGAAGGCATTAAGGACCATCTGCATGCACTGAACTACAAAGACAAGTACATCTGACATTAAATTAGTGCAAGAGATGTGCACTTTAAACCCAAGCAATATTTAATAGTGAGAGTCTGTCTGACAGCAAACCTGTAGTAACAGCTAACAGAGGAACATCTGGTGATGTCTGAGCAGAAACAGACCACCAGAGAGTCCAGATGCCCTCTGTAGCTCTGAGGTCACTGCCAGACGTGGTTTCTAAAACCCCAATTGTTCTCATTTAGTTAAAGTACAATTTTTAGCTGTCTACATCATGTGAACATGTCCTCATCTAGTTTGTGACTGAGGTCAAACTACTGTACAAGAAACCTGAAAAATTCATGAATCCGGTCCAAAGATTTTGTGGAAATCAACAGAATCTTTGACAAAGACTAGTTATAGTCTGATAACTTCAGACAGACAACCCTGTTGAAAAAAATACAGCATATGCTGATTAGGCATGTTTTGAAGAATGACTGCTGGTTTGAGCTGGTTTAAGCTGGTCCTTAGCTGGTCGTGTGCTGGTTTAAGCTGGTCCTAAGCAACTAGCTCCTGCTCATGACCAGCTGAAACCAGCTCAAACCAGCAGCCATGCTTCAAAACATACCTAACCAGCATATGCTGTTGTTTTTCAACAGGGAAAACAGCAAGGATAGTAACAGATTTAGCATCCACCAACAAATCAATATTGGGGAATTATCAAGTGGCATCTAATATGAAACTCATTGTTATTCACACATTCTCTTATTTATTAAGTTCAAAAGGTCTCACCCTCATTTTCAGATGATGGGCTCTGCTGCTGAGCAATCACTTCCTCCAGGCTGTCTATCACACTGTTCTTGTCTCTGAGGCGCTGGCGGTAAGAGGTACGCAGGGCCTTCATTTTCCTCCGGTGCTGGACGCGATGTCTGCGCAGCTGCACACGGTACTGATCCGCTTGCTGCTGCAGCTGTTGCAGATGGGAATATTGCTCCAGGAAAGTCAGGAGGTGTGACATCACAGACAGCAATGGAGACTCTGTCACCTGGAAAAAACAAAGTTAATATAATACACATTTACTATATATAGTGTATTTGTTCAACTAGATTTCTTCACTTTCTGTCAGAAAATGTGACCTGACAATCTTGTCATCATAATGCTAGTCTGTTGTGAGTGGTTGCTAGAGCATTGCTAAGCAGTTGCTAATGTGGTCTGTGAGGTGTTTAGCATGTTTCTATGTGGTTGCTAAGGTGTTCTGAAAGGTTGCTAGGGTTTTGGGTGATTACTTGGTGGCAGGGTTATTATAGCTAACTGAAACTAAAACCATAAAACAAGATTTTCATAAATTGATCATAATGATCATAAATGTCAATTGACATGAAATTAAATATTTTAAAAACAATTAAACGTATTTCTTATTTTCATTCAGTATAACTATGTACTAAAACTAATATAAACAATAAACTAAAACTAATATAAACTAAACTATAAACTGTATAGACATATTTAAAAATTACAATAAAAATAAAAAAACAATAAAATTACTAAAACTTTAAAATTAAAATATAACCAAAAATATATTAACTTTTTTTTTCAAATGTAATATAATCTATAAACTATAACACAAACTATAACAGAATTAGATTTTTGGTGGTTATTTACCCAAGGACACCAAATTTGGAAACTACTGTAAATTGAAATTCTGGATAATGAAAATTAGGCTGAAAGGAATGTACATTCAATGATTAGCCTCATTATAATTCATGAATAATCAAATATGGCATCTACCCTGACTAAGGTCTAATGAGGTACCTAACATTGACTTGGGTCCATGTGTGCCAAAGTTAAATACATTGTTATTGGTCTTTTTATATATTGCAAACTACCACTTCACCAAATCACCACCATTTTGAAATGTGACAAATATGAAGGTATTCTTCACCTTTTCATTTGGTTCTGCTGGAGAATTAGTGGCCCTTCTCTTTTCTGCCTCTTGCTTGAAAGACAGGAAAGCTGTTAATGGTGTTTTGGCAGGTAATCCATGACCTTCATCAAACTCATCATCTTCATCACTGAGGGACGTCCCATCGCTATCACTACTGCTGCCTGCCATTTAAAAGGTGATATACTGAGTTCATGGAGCAGAACTCCATTGTATTTAGAACATCATGTGATGAAAAACATTATAGAAACATTCTTACTCGAATCCCTCAGACCTGCACACCCTCTTTTGCCCAACCTGGGGGTGTGGCGATCCTTCCCCTTGCTCTCTGTTTCCATGGAAACATGGCCAGGCTCCTGTCAGGAAGATGAATGTGATTATTGGAAGGTGTTAAAGCCACTGTTGAGGACATACGATACAAGACTGTGCATAGACATTTTTCTACCAAGACTTGTTTGTACATATTTCATGCAGACAATAGAGAATGCATAAATTAGCATGTCTATCGGCGTCTGTCCGCTGTGGCCACACATACCTCCAGGGCTTCTCCGCACGCCCCCTCGAGTGCTGCCTCCTCCTCCTTTTTGAAAACCGTGTAGAAGATGTACACCAGCAGAGAATAGAAGGCATACATATTTCCTGAGGTGCGGATGTTACAACGACAGCGGCTGGAAATAAATGCTTTGGCTTCACAGCATCCCTCTGCTCTTCTCACACTGCAATGCAATCAGACAAGTGTTACTAAACCGCTGCACCAGAAGCAAATCCACCACAACAAATCCAGTCTGGATGAAATTCCCATTGTCGTCAAGCTCCAGAGAATGATGCTATTCCCAATGTTTCACAGAGTCTTACCATCTGCTGAGGTTGATCCTCAACAACTGCGTTCACTGCATTCTCATCCTTCATCTTTAAAGCTCTACATGATGATTCTGTGCCTGTTCTCGGGGATTTGGATGGCAACACCAGCTCTTGACTCCGCATATCTGTCCAACCTGCTATTCCTGGCTTCCCTTTTCCCCTCCTTCTTCTCCTCCTCTCTCAATATCCATCTCTCTCCTCCCCCTTCCTCTCTCTCTCCTCACCAGTGTTTCAGTGTGCTCAGCGCAGAGGTGCCGTGCACTGCAGTGGTGGGGTGAAACTAATGGAGATTGATGAGAGAGGGGGAACAGGAAGTCAAGTGCTCAACAAAGCAATATGATATCGCTAAATTCAAAGTGACAACCATAGAAAATGATTCTATGCTGATGAATCATGAGAACCAAAAGTATTTTCCTTAGTTTCTAACACAGCAAGATTGTGAATTAACACAAACTCATACAGCTTAAAATCTGATGATAATATTTTCTGCCTGTAAACAGAAGACTGTGGTGATAACTAGATTTTTACTTTTTCCAAAGAAAATCTGAGTGGTGTTTCACAGTGCAAAACTTGGCAACTAGGGAGTTGTGGTAGGTTGCCAGAGTGTTTATTATGATGGCTGCATTCAAATGGTTGCTATGTTATATTTATTAATAATTATTAATTATAGTGATTGCTGGGGTGTTGGTTCAAGATGGTTACGTTTTAGTGCCAAGTGGTTGTTATAAATTCTGGTGTTGCCAAGTGATTTCTGCTAAAGTGGGCTTAGTTTGGTGGTTTAGGTTGCTGGGGTGTTTGTGATGGTTGTTTATTACTTCTTGTGTTAGGTAGTGTTTTCTGTGGTGTTTTGATGATTGCTAATATTTTTGCTAGGGCACTGGTTTTAATTTCTTTAAGGAGTGACCCTTTTTTGTTTCTTAAATAGTTTATTTTATATTGACATGATCCATATATCCAAAGTTCTGTCATGACACTTTAGATGGTGCAGTTCTGATAGGTCTAACTCAATCTGACATAATGACATCATCACATGGCACAGGCAGCTTATTGTTTATTTTATAGTGATTGCTCCTCAACATCGTCCGTCTTAGGGACACTGTATGGTGCTTACAGTTCCGATAGGTCTAACTCATCTGACATAATGACATCATCACATGGCCACAGCTGATGTTTTTTTGTATCAGCAGCAGCTTGCTCCTCCCTCCAGTGCTGTCTGTAGCAGGTGCAACGCACTTCAGAAACCCTCCACCTTCCCCAGGTCCACCTGTATAGATCTGCTACAGACCCATTGGATTCATGTATGCTATATGTTTTCTTTTTTTGTTATATGTGCAGCAGCAGTATTTCTTACATGCTCACAGCAGCATGTTGGGGATGTATTGGAAGAAGCAAGTCTCGGTACTTGCTCTGCCGCGGCAGCAGTAGCAGCAGCATATTAGGTCTATTCCACCAAGACCAAAAACATTAACACTGTCATGTACATTACCATGCTAAATCCTCCAAGAGTTGTCATGATAGAAATAAATATAACATTGTGGCATGAGGCAATTTCAATGGAGGGGGGAAATGGGGAAAACCGTGTTTATATTTCTCTCATGACAACTCATTAAAGATTTTAGCTTGGTAATGGATATGACAATGTTAATGTATTTGGTCTTGGCTAAATAGATATGCTACGCTGTTGTTTTTTTGTAGATTATTGCTGCTGCTGCAAAGCAAGTACAGGAACTTGCTTCTGCCAATACATATGCCGATATGGTGCTGTGAGTATTTAAGACATACTGCTGCTGCAAAAATATTCATAGAAAATAACCCGTAGCAGATCTATACAGGTGGAGCTGGGGAAGGTGGATGTTTTCAGAGTAAAGGTCATTGCACACTGAGTCCGAAATTTTGGTCCAAAATTTTTGCACATTGAAAAATAAATACGACCTCACATTATGTCAATCATGTTTACACACTGCCTCCGAAATATTTGTCCGTCATAAAAAAATTCGGATTGGGTTCAATTTTTTCTGTTTTTCGCATCCGTAGCAAGCATTTTGAGAGGTGTTTGACAGTTCAGAGCCACCGTACAAGCGAACGCCAAAATCCAGAATGGTGATTGTCAAGTTCATCCACTTCGTCTCGCAGCCCAAAGCACTGCATATAGATCCTTGCACACGGAGTTCACAGAAATTGGTGGTCTTCTTTTTAATATGCGGCTCTAGTATCACTAGCAAAGCATTAAACTGAGCCACTGACATCCTGAAGTAAACTTTGAATCACCCGTGATAATCCTGCTGCTCCTTAATAAGGAGGCGGAACTCTCCTGTCCTCTCTATATTTTAGGATTGGATGGACCCAATACTTCCTTTCTTTTTTCTTTTAAGTAGCGAGAGGACAACAAAATCTTCCTCAATGCTTGAAGACTCCATTTAGTAGGCTACTGGTTTGCAAATTTTTTCGAAACGATTAATTAATACGCATCGGACTCAGTGTGCAGAGACCTTAACTCTAGTGTGCAGAGACCTTAACTCTAAAGGCGCGCTGCAAAATTCTGGATGCTAACCAGCCATTTAAATGCAAAGCAGCAAGCTTATTGGCTGTGTTTGCAACATGAACCAGTCAGCTTGTTCCAAGTAGTTTAACACTGTGAATATCATTACAATCATAAACGACCCATCAGCCTGTGCCGTCTACAGTTTCATGACAGAAATTGGCATTTATTTTGTTATTGAAGTTACGTTACTCTACGCTAAGGTATGCTAATGTAATTATTATAGGTAGTTGTTAGGTGTATGCTAAGGTGTTGTAGATGGTTGCTAAATATTTGCTAGATTGTTCTGTATGGTCGCTAGAGCTAGTTGTTTCCTAGAGTATTCAATGTTTTTGCTAGGGTGTTTTTAATGGTTGCTAAGTGTTTGCTATGGTTTTGTAACTAGCAAAAAATAGTTTTCTAGGATGTTCTGGATGGTTGTTGGGTTCTAGGTGTTTGCTAGAGTATTCTAAGTTACATGGTTGCTGGGTGTTTGCTACAGTGATCTGGCTGTTTATATGTGTTTGCTAGGTAGTTGCTTGTTGTTTGGTAGGGTGTTCTGGATGACTGTTTGGGGCTAGGTGGTTGCTAGTTATTTACAAGTCAAATGAGCCCAGTTGCAAGGTTCTTTGATATTACAGTGCCTAGATACTAGGATACTACTACCCGTTTAATTGTCTTCTAGGCAAAAATAAGGCATAAAGGGTATAATTTATCTAAGTTTAATACTGAGGGTCAGGAGTTTTTAAAAAGTACAAGCAAAAGCAATTCCACAGTCAATTGCATAAGCAAACCCAAAAGGTGCCTCCCTTAGCTAGCACCACTAAACTGAGGCAGAAGTAGGAGGGTTACTGCTACTATAATAACATTTAAAACTGATGGGACACTTTATTGATATCATGCACTGTCTAATGATACAATCGTTTGCAAAGTGCCAGGGATAATCATCAATCAGAATGATTAAAGTGCCTTATGTTCAGGCCTCCAGGATACTAAATGCTGACTATAATGGATCATCCTCATCGCGTTCCCCTTCCCTAATACGAGTGTCATAATATTGAAGAAATAAGTCTTATGGCTAATTTAAAATCATATCTCAATGGAGACTTCCTAAAAGGATTTTACATTAGTGCACTACAAGCACTAAATCTAGGCTTGCGATTCCCATGCGTCCTTCGTGATTGCCGAACACCTCATTATCAAGATGCATTAGCATGATATTTTAAATAACATCACATCCAGTGAGCAAGAAATAATGTCTGTATTTGGTTTTAATATTTTATTCAACATGTTTCATATAATCAAGTCCATGCGAAATCCTAATTTTGAATTACACAAGCTAGTGACTTATTCACCGAACCTGTCAATTCAGGTAAAATATATATATAAATAAAAATAAATTGTAACAGCATACACTGATGTTTCTTTTCTGTGCTTCATTGTTTGAATCAACCTGTCCTCTACACAAACATATAATATTAAGAATCTTTAAACCAGTGTTGTCAGAGATGAGATATCGCAAGAAAAACAAACTACATGTACCTAACTACATGTAGTGACTAAACAAAACATCTTAGTTTTGTGTTCAGCAGGAGAAAGAAATGATGATGAATCACTTGTTCCATTCCTCATTTGTAAGTCACTTTGGATAAAAGCATATGCTAAATGAATAAATGTAAATGTAATGTAAATTCAGGCAGGTTTGGGTGAGTAAATGATGACAGAATTGTCATTTTTGGGTGAATTATCCATTTAAGTGCCATTTTTGACATCTTAATAATTATATTATTTTACAAAATAAAACTTTTCACATATATAACTGGGCATCTAAATTCATGAGAAAATGTATTATGCACATTTACCAAAGTTGCTCATAATGACTGGACATGGCAACACTGGTTTAAACAGAGTCCCATTCTTTCTTTACACAGACTTCATTGTTGAAGATGCTAAAACAATTTATTCATTGCTCATGGATTTTACTAGCCCTCAATGTCAGTGTAATGGATTTAATGTTATAAGCAAACTCAATTATGTTTGATTATAAACGTTAAAAAACACACTCCAGTTTCTGTAGTACATTACAATACAATGTTAGCTTATTAAGACAGAAGGCCTTTACGTGCAACCGTCAGTAACCCACAGTGTGTAAGCCTGATAATAATATGAGTAAGAAAGTAGCATTTTGTGGTTCTCTGTTGTCTTTGGAAAACATAGTTTTAGTCAGTCCCAGCCTTTTAAATCATACAGGTATTTATTAAGGGCCTTCCCAGTGGTCCAGCATCCTAATGCCATGATGACTTTGAGGATCCAGCTGAGAAGTCCTTCTGTAGGCATCATGAGGGAACCCAAAGAACCAGATCTGGTCCTTGGGGAAATTAATAAAGGCAGACTGATGGCAACACTCCCTACTGCCCCTGCTGCATTTTCAGCAAACGCACACACTATCAGCGAACAGGAGAGGGTGGAAAATGCCAGGCAGCGTGACATAATGAACAACCCATCCGATGATAACCAATCAGAGAGCATTATGAAACCTGCAGAGCCAATCAAGAGGATACGAGCAGTGATGTGGTCCTCACTTAGCCACAAGAAGTCAAAAGTAATAAGAGCAGGACCAAGTGATTCACCTGCCCATTCTAGATCGTTCTGGAGTGATTTGATAGTTTGGTTACTGCAAGAAAAGACCGAAAGGACAGAGGAAAAGCCAATCAGGAGGAAGCCCACTGATGAGGCTCTGTGGTCCTGTGAACAGAGAACGAAAAGTCAAAACAGTGCATATGCATCTTTCTAACAGTTGCTGCATTCAAGACACTGAATGGATGTTTACCTCGAATAGCCGATAAGCAGCATGCAATGATGAGACAGACAAAATCACACATGCCATGGCTGTGGTAAAATCCATCAATGCTCTATGAACACATAAAACACAGCTGCGTAAATCAGTGCACTTATAAGTGTGCACTGCACCACAAACATGATATTTAAGTATAACATTATAGTAATATAAATGATTGAAATCACAATGAAAACGTGAAATAGTTTTGCACTTGCAGATACAAACTCCCACTGGGTAATACAATAAATTTGCAGGCAAAACAGCTATAATGAAAACGAAAAATGCACCATGTAGTAATGCGACTACAAATTAAGCTAGTAGCTAATGCAGTTACTAATGTCTGCATACTGTTCTGTAACTGTAGCGAATAGGATTGTCACACCATACCTGAATAGTGAAGTCTTTCATGGTGCAGCGTGTAATAGCAGAGACATGGCAACTGCAAAATGTCAAGCTACTAAATTAGTACTTAAGTCAAAGTTGTTGTCAATTTGTTATGAGACAAAATGACAAAAAATGTGCTCGCTGTTTATCAACAACGCGAGCGAGCACAGGAAGTGTGTTGCTGTTGTTCTGCGTTTAGCGGGTAGAGTGTGTGTTGTACCCTCTAGCGGAAGAGAGAGGAACAGCACCAGTAGTCTAAATGCAGGCAGCACTCAGTGATTTTCTCTTTAGAGTATCTTCACACATCCTGACATTAATTTATAACTAAGGTGGTCTAAATGTAAAAATATAAATATATGTCTTCCGTGGAAGACTCAGGACCATAAAATGTTCGTCCAATCATTGAATTCGGACCGCAGTGTTTTTACAAGAGGGATGAGGTATTTGATTAAATGGGTTCGACACAACATGCAGAGTTTTTTTTCTGACAGGTAAGCTAAACTTCAAGTTAAAAGTATTCCTAATTTGTTGGACCTTTTATTGAGAGACATGCCTCCACTTTTATAGATATAGACCCATTATAGTGCTATGTTTGTGATGGTTGAGCTGGGAGAAGCCTGGCGCTTGAAAGGGGCATTTGCAAAGGTTGAAAACATGTTGTATTTTTGTTTCTGTTAGGCGACAGTAGTGGCGCAAAAACCTACCTAGCTTTAAACAGTTTTACAGAAAAATTATTGTATAGATCTTTTAAAGAATATTTTGATAAATTAAAACGATGTACACTTACATTAAGTTCATATAATTGTCCATATATTAAAATATACGTTTGATACTGTCTGTCTGTCTGTCTATCTATCTATCTGTTGTCTGTCTTGTCTGTCTGTCTATCTGTCTAATGTCATGTGGGAAATACTGAGTGCATCTTTAGGAATCAAGAATATCTATAATGCATATTTTGTGTGTGTGTGTGTTTTTATGCCTTTATTTTTGGACAGGAAGTGAAAGGGAAGAGAAAGGAGAGACTGGATCGAGAAAGGTCCGAACTCGGGATGCCCGGAGCACAAGGGCGCTACATGTCGGCGCACTGCCCACGAAGGCTGTCGACGCCAACCAACTCAAACATCTTAAAGCAGGGGTCACCACACTCAGTCCTGGAGGGCCGGTGTCCTGCAGAATTTAGCTCCAACTTGCCTCAACACACCTGCCTTTAAGTTTCAAGGATACCAAACAAGACCTTGATTAGCTGGTTCAGGTGTGTTTGATTAGGGTTGGAGCTAAACTCTGCAGGACACCAAGTTTGGTGACTATTAACTCAAACGATTTTGTACATTTTGTTTCAAATTCTTGAAAGTATATGCGTTTTATTAGTGTAAAAGGGGCCTTTCAGTCTTGGATGAAGTTGCTCCTGTGAAGTACAGAGCAGCTCGTCTGATAAATTCTACCCCCTGGATCAATGATAGTATTCGCTCTTTTGTTGTAAAACCAAGCGTTTTTGTAAATCTACTTGACAAAAAAGTATCGTGGAAAAGTTATTTAAAATAACTTTGAAATGGATTTTAACAGCAAGGTTAAGGATGGCAGCATTAAGTATTTCTCTTTTAATTGTATTTGAACCACCAATTCATATCTAGCAAATTAAAATAGGAGACATACCAACATAATCCCAAAATTTTGTTTGAAACTATACATAACATTGTCTCAGTTTGGTTCCTACACCATAACCTGAAGTTCGAATCTGACACCCTTCAGTTGATGAGCCACAAACATTCATTGCAAAAAGCTGGCTGTTCACAGTTTACTATTTAACAGAAAGTTGAGTGGAAGGAAAAAGTGGATAAGATAAAGAGCACAACCAACGAGAAACAATATACAAAATCAATTAATATTACAAGGAATCTCTCTCAATAGGCTTCACTTCAAGTACCTTGTGTCTCCAGGCCTAAGGAGAAGAAGTAACCTGTTGCCCATCCAAAGTCCTCTTTCCCCCGATAACAATTGATTATCTCATTAAGGTAGTTAGTTCTATGAAAAAAATCTTCTAGTCTTCTGGATGTGGTACTCACTGCCTTGTTTAAAAATGTTATTGACACGATTGGTTCCTGTGTGTTATCTATACTTAATAATTCATTAACATCTGGTCAAGTTCCAGGTTATTTTAATCAATAATAATAATAATAATTTGAGCATTTCAGCGCTTTTCTGCTGTACACTTTTTAAAAGCGTTTTTCATAGAAGGGGGGATCTCCTCAAAGATTTGGCAGCATGCCCACCTGCCAAAAGCACCAAAAGGTTAAATGACCATGTGACGGCAGCCATAGTGCGCCAGAACGCCCACCACACACATAGAGAATATTATTGGTATTGTCAAGAGTGAAAATGAGCCAACAGATGTGATAATTAGAGGCCAATGGTCAGAGGCCAAATCCCGGGGTTACACCCCTACTCTTTTTCGAAGGACATGATTTTTAATGACCACAGAGAGTCAGGACCTCAGTTTAACGTCTCATCCATGACGGTTTTTAAACAAGCTGTGGTTCAACCTGTCTAAAGAAAACAAATCTTGATCCATCCTTACCCCAAAATTATAGACCTAAGTTACCTTTTATGGGCTGGAAAAAGTTTTGTAAATCAGCTCTCCTGTTTAGATGGTTTAATGTGTTTGATAAATTCTAGTGCTGTCAAACAGCATACAAGATAAAAGTTTTAGTTTGTATAATATATATATGTGTGTCTGTGTATATTTATTATGTATATATAACTACAAACACACAGTATATATATTGAAAATGTTTACATGTATTTACATGTCTATTAATATAATTTATATTATTAATACATATATTTAATGTATAAACAAGACATTTTTTAAATATATTGTGGTAGTATTTAAAAGCAAAAGGTACACATACATATATTATGTAAACAAAACTTTTATTTTGGAGTATTAATCATTTGACAGCACTAATAAATTAATCTGCTTTCTGTATGTACGAATGCACTCAACTAAAATTATTTTTTTTATTGGCTCTTCTTAGAGTTTTAAACGATTTGTTACTGCAAGGTGATGCCAAAATCATCACAATTAAAAGAACCAAAGACTCTGTACTGGTACATTTATTGGATCAGTAATTCACTACTGCAAATTGAGTTGAATACTGTTGATCACTGTATATTAGTGAGACTGTGTTCCTGTCTCTCTTGCTCCTCTTGCTCTCTGCTTAGACAGGAGGTTGGTATCTCTGGAACATCCTTGAGCTGTTTTTCATCATGCTGGAGTATTAACCTGCAGAAAGTCTTTCTTAGTAAGAGTCTTTTCCGTCAAAATTATACCTCATCATGAGCGCTGTGTACCTGTGGCTCACATTTAACAAAAACCCACCAATCCACTATTCCTAATTAGAATATGGTGACATGCCAATCAGTTCTAGCCGAGTGTTTGGCCCCATAGCTCAAAATTTTTGCAGTTTATTTAGGCTACACATCTGGGGCAACTGATGAATTTTGAAGGCAGGTTGCTATCATTGCTATGCAGAGGATATTCAACTATATATTTTTCTCCTGTGGCTGTTTACAGAGTCTCATAACAGAAATGAGTGGAAGGAACAAAATTGTAAGAAAAAGACGCACAACCAACCCGAGAGAACCGCACTCTTTTAAATTGTACAAACTCTATTAAAGTTGGATAGCTAAGAAATTACTTACAGTTCCAATCCAGCCAAAACAGAAGTACATTTTGGCTCCAGTTGCTTGGTGTCTCCCTAAGAAGAAGAAAGTGATGTAAAGTCTTGTTGAGAGCAAGTTTTTATCACATTCTGTTAAATTTACCCTTGGTAATTTAGGTGTTCATATGTGGCCAAAATAATCACAATTAAAATAAGTCCAAAGACTTAAACGGTTCTTCAGTCTATTTTGATGATTTGGGGTACATTGAATTATTTCAAAGGGGTTCACAAACATAATGTGTTTTTTGAGGTGAAACAAGCAAAATAGAGGCATTTTCATGCTTCCTTGTGATCCATAAAAAGCATTTATTATGAGATGCATTTACTGTGTTCCTTTTCTTTTCCTGCTCTCTGCTTGACAGGATGAGTGCCAACTGACTCCTGTTTGAACTTGTTCTGGAGTTTACCAAAACCTAAAAGTCCAGAGAGAGAGGCTTGGTTCAGCGGCCATTCATGGTTTGGTGGGCTTGACTGGCCAGCAAACTCACCAGACCTAGACCCCATCGCCAGAGAATATATAAGGTAAATTTGTTCAAATTAGGTTATTAAAGAAAATGAGAAACAAGAGTCACAAAAAATGCGAGTGTTTCAGCTCTTTTTTGTAACACTTCAAAGTGGATAACCTTTCAGTAGGCCACAAAGATCACCTCATGCCAATTCAGGCAGTTTAACCTTCTTTTCTCCTGTGTTTGAGCAAAATCAGGGAGCCCCTATCTCTGTATTTTGGAAATTGGTTTTTTAGAATGAGCCAATTTCTTAATCAGAGGAAATTTTGTTTTTTGTTTTGGCCTTTGCCCTACTGAAAATTTAAGTATTTTTACACTGGTAAGTAAGACCTTGGTTTAATGACTTAAAACTGGTGTTGCTGAGAATTCTTGTGAATTTATTTAGTACACCGGTGTACACTATGTTGGGTTCTCTCATTTTCTTTTTTCTTTTTTTTTCTTCATCTCATAAAATCTAAGTCAAGTAATAAGAAGTAAAGTGATACATAAAAATTGCTTAAATTCCTACATATTTTAATTTCATTTATCTTTAAATTATTGCAAATACACTTTTTTGGCAAACAAATTGTTTATTAAGCCTTAAATTATTCCTTAAAAAAGAAAGTTTTTATTTTAAAGAACTACACTACGGTACACATATTTCTGCTGCTTCAAAAAACACCTTTTGGCAAACAAATTTTCCGACAGCTCTGCCTTTATGTAATATCATTTCAAGTTGGAAAGTTGTGTGAATATGATATTCCTTCAAATGAAATGGTGAAACGCTCAAATGACTTCAGAGCATTTTCTAATGTTCTTTTTTCTTTTTTTTTTTTCATTAGTGGCTAAGTCAAGTAATAGGGAAGTAAAGCCCTCCCTGAACCACACACATAATTGTTATTATATAAATTATTTAAATGTATTCATTGTATATATTTAGAAAATCTTCAAAATATTTCAATATGACCCCTCTGCCTGTACACTTTTTGGCAAACAAATGCACTGTCTCAAATAAAAAACGGTCTTGAGGGGCGATTGAATGAGGCGGGTTGTGATTATTCCTTAAAAAATTGAGTTTTCATAATTTTAATACCAAGATTTATTTCATTTGCTGACATAAAATTTAATCGGCGTCCTTCTTAACTGTCTTCAAAAAATGGGCGATTTTTCTGTCGCCCCAAGTGCTAAAACCTTTAAGCTGGTCTCGTGGTCTGTGTGGCGTATAGTTTTATGGCGGACTCATAAATTCCGGACACGAACCAAACTCTGAAACTCCTCATGAGAGGAGAACTTTGGCGCTCCTGAAGTGACTTCAGAGCAGAGCTGGGTCCAGTTCTGGAGATTTGTTTGTGTGTTTTATGTCCTCATTGAGACGATGTCACGCGCGCTTCAGTGTGTCCCACAGTGTGCTAAAGGAAAACGCACGTCTCTGTCCTCCATGAGACGTCACGCGCATAAAGATTCATATCATACAGAGATATGAGTTAATGGTCATCAGATTGCGTAAATCAGTGGGAAATGAATAGAAATGATGATTCGGTGTAAGGAAACATTAAGTGAACATGTATACAAATATAAAAACCCTGGCAAAGCTGTATTATCAACGAATGTGAGCAGAGCATAGCGGGGAGAAGATCAGTGGAGATTTGACCAGCGTTGCCCAGATCAGCTGTACCACAGCATATCACAGCACAGCAGCGCTACTGCAAACAGGAACAAGTATACTAACGTTACATAGACATTTCTTGTCGCGTGTTATTTGAGCGGACTTAGCTTTTCCGGTGAGCATGAGCGGTAACTGAGTAGAATGATAGAGCGGAATATAGGTTGTTTGCAAACACATGGTTCTGATGACGCGCGAAATGCAGCTGGAGGGCAGTAAGTAATTTTTTCTCCATAGGAATCAGTAGCAGAAACTCAAGATGCCTGTGTTTTGCGCTGTTTATGAATTCTCAAATCGACCAAACCGAGAAAACACAAGGAGCTTTTATCGTGTACAAAAATGTGTTGTTCATAAGGGGAAAAGTCAAGAAATTGACTGAAAAACGCAGGAAAAAGTGGCTTGTAAACCTGCGTCTGCGGTCGACAGGAGCCGGAGTCCCACAGCAATGACGTCATGTGCAAACAACATATTGAACGAAGTGTCATGCGGAGCAGTGATGACGGCTGAGGGAGTTCTCTCTTCAAAAAGTTACCAGGCAGAGGGGGACATCACAGGGTTATCCGTTGTACCAGTGGAATGGCAATCTGCTTGCCGCACAAGGCAGCGTCACGTGTTGCTTGCAGACGCACCTGTATATTAATTGGCCTAATTTGCAGCACAATCGGCCGATTAATTAAAATATGCAAAAAAATCGACCGATTGATCGCTACTTGTTAGCAACCACCTTTTACAAGATGCATAAAAGCTTAACAAAAGCATGAGTAGGTTATTACTAATGTACTTTGTGCTGTAGAATAAAATGTGAAATATCTTGAGCTTGTGTTAACCACAGACCTTATTTCAGGCATTTAACCAAAAATGTATTGAAAAAAAACATTAACATTGAGATGAAGGAGCGGGAAGTTAAAAATGTCAGTTTGTATCTGGGTTTTAGGACTCATTCCTTGCGGCTCTCTATTCATCATCAGTTACTATTCTCTTGGGTTTGCTATAACTGTGTATGGTTTGACTTTAAGAACCACACTGGCGACACCCCGCAGGTCAGGCAGAGGCTCCTCTTTTCTGGCAGGCAGGAACTGAAAGTCTCGCAGCAGATAGGCCGTAAAAAGAAACAACTCCATTTTGGCTACTGCCTCTCCCAGACACAGTCGGGCCCCTCCTCCAAAAGGAATCAGGGCACGAAGGGACCCGCCACCACCTTCCAAAAAGCGTTCTGCAATAAATCAGATTCACTGTCACAGTTAATGAGCACTGCATTATGTACCATGTAAATATGAAAATTAGAAAAGATGGAAAATGTGTGGTTTTTCGTACCTGGTTTGAAGCTGTATGGATCATCCCAGACCTCTGGATCATGGTGGGCACCATACAGATTAGGAATGATTATTGTATTCTTGGGGATGAAATGGCCTGCAATACTAAACAGAGGACTGTATGAATTTCTTACAGGAATCTAACTTACAAATTAATGCAGCATCTGTTTCAAAACCCAGTGAGCAGCCTACAGAGGCAGCATTAAAGGGTTAGTTCACCCAAAAATGAAAATTAGCCCACTTTTACTCACCCTCAAAGCATCCTAGGTGTATATGACTTTCTTCTTTCAGACAAATCCAATCAGAGTTATATAAAAAATTGTCCTGGCCCCTCCAAGCCTTACAATGGGGTAAGCGGGTGCTTTTTTTCAACTGTCCAGAAGACGTGAAATAAAGTGTTCGCATCTGTAATAAAACGTGCCTCACATGGCTCTGGGGGGTGAATAAAGGTTTCCTGTAGCGAATCCATGCATTTCTATAAGATAAATATCCATATTTCAAACGTAATACACATTTTTTTCTCACTGCTGCTGTCTGTCGTACACGGAAGCCGTTTCGGCGGATAACGTAGGACGTCGGCGTCGCGTGATTAGTGACGAACGTTGAGAGAGAACAAAACAAAACGCCGGTCACGAATTAGAAACATTAATCGAGGATTTGTTAAAAAAAAATGTTGGAGGATTTCGATATAAGCCAAGAGAAGACTGGTTTTCCTTTGCTAAAGTAAGGAAACTTAGTTTCCTTTGCTCCTGCATATCTCAGAGGCACACGCTCGACGCCTACGTCATCCCCAGGAACAGCTTGCACGTATGACAGTCAGCGGAAGTGAGAAAAAAATGTGTATTATGTTTGAAATATGGATATTTATCTTATAAAAATGCATGGATTTGCTACAAGAGGCCTTTATTAGGATGCCTCGAGGGTGAATACATTACAGGCTAATTTTCATTTTTGGGTGAACTAACCCTTTAAGGATTCAGCATTAGGATGTCATGCCTACAAAAACAGAGGCTGTTCCAAAAAGTACGCATCTTGATTTTGTTGTCATAAATGACTTTTTTTGGCCAAATTTTAAGGTATTGTTGCATGTTTGTACCAAAAGCAATCCCAAAATGCACAAAGTTCAGCTCAAATGTAAGAAAACTTAAATTTTCACACATTTGGGTCACACTCTCATGCCACCATATTTAATTTCACACAAAAAACAGGACAATGCTAAATAAATGACAGAATTTGTTTCATAGGATTTAATTTAATGAGTGTGCAGTTTGATGAGTTTAAAACTAATGCATTTTTCTCAAACAAAGCCTCACAGTCGATTTCATAAGTCAACTTAACCACACAGTGATCTGTCAAGAACAGTTCAGAGTCAGATCTCATAAAAATCACGACAAACCATAGTGCATATGTCACTAGAGATGACGAACTGAGTTGAAATTAATCATGAAGAATCCTTGCACTGTGATTTCACTGATGCTCACCTGCTGTTTCGTATGGCTCTGTGAGGCACGGCGAGGGGAGCTACAGGTCGAAGTCTTAACATCTCGTTGTTCAGAGCGCACAAATACGGCAGTCTGTGTCGGTCACTGTACTGAGGGTACCGCACATCCAGCACACCACACAGCTCCTCGTACACTTTATTCTGAACCTGGATGACAAGAGAATGGAAGCGTGGTTTGCTTTTGCTGAATGTTTCTTTATACACTTCTAGATCTGTGGCCTATTTCATGAAGCCAATTTCAGTTGCTACCCAAATAAACTGTAAGTTTAGTTTGAGCAAACTCTGTTTTTTGGGTTCAAGAAGATGGACTGTATTTTAGTTGTGTCACAAACTCTGGATCAAACCCTGAGTTGAGATTATAGCAGGGTTCCTCAAATATTGCCCTGGAGGGCCAATGCCATGCATTGTTTAGCTCCATCTCTAATCAAACACACCTGTGCAAGCTCATCAAGGTCTTCAAGATCCCTAGGAAATCACAGGTAAGTGAGTTTGATCAGGATTTGAGCCAAACTCTGCAGGGCAGTGGCCCTCAAGAAATGGAGTTGAGGAACACCGGTTTATAGTGAGTGTTGTGAAAGTTAACAACCAGTGAATGGAGGACGCCATGATCGCAGCTGTTTTTATTGTGTCGTGGGTTTTGTGAAAACAGGAGATGGAACATAAATGCCCAATTTAAGCGAATTAAACGTTTAGCCAATCATCATACATTTACGTCACTGATAGTTCCTATAGAACTGTTTTAGACATAACACTGAAGTAGGAGATAATTTAGTTGACCAAAACGGAGTAACTAGAACTAAAACCGGTCCTAGTCCCTGCGGTGCGAAGATGCCAAAAAGCGGGTATTCTGCCAATAGTTCTAGGAATTATGAAAAGGTTCCTCTGGCGCAGAAGCCTCTCCTGACTAGGATTGAGCACCCCTACTTAAAGGAAGAAACTTATTGCAGAAAGAAATGTACCTCAGGTCTGTGTAAAAGGAAGGCCACAGTCCAGTTAAGCAAGGCAGCAGTAGTTTCTGTCCCTCCAATCAGCAGATCCACTATAGTCATGTGCACATGAGTGTCTGTCAGAGTCTATGTAGAGGAGACAACAAGATTTGCATTTATTTATAGGTTAACAACATTGGATAATATATAATGCTATGTATTGGGTTTATAGAAAAAAACATAATGAAGGAACAGATTTTCATTTTCAGTTTGAGAAGCCCTGGTCCGAGATGTCCACCCTTTTTTCTGGAGGGTCACTGTTCTGCAGAGTTTAGTTTCAAGGCTCTTTTGTGGCAGGATTGACAACCCGTGTTGTTCAAACAAATATGTTTCATTGCTCCTCACCATCTGATTGGCTCCCCCTTGTGGCGGTTCAAAGCTCTGCAGAAGTGAGGAAGTCACTGTGCCATCTTCTCTATGGTCACTTTTCTGCACACATCACACAATGATACTCGATTAGATGTATTTTTGATCATTACTTGCTTCATTTGACCATTCATTCTTACCTTGAACTCCTCAATGTGTTTCCCTATCAGCGCATCGCGTCTGGCTACCTCCTTCATGAGGCGAGAGAATGGCGGGTTGGGTAATTTCTATGAGGAAAAAAATCTTTAAAAGGCTGCACATGAAATTATTATTGGGTCAAATCAATTCTAAACCCCCCCTACTTTGGGGTTAAAATCAAATGTGTTACCCTGAGCAGAGGGAAGGAGTCCAGCGCTGAGATCCAAGGTGAACCCCAGAGAGACACGATCTCATTCAGACAGTCCTGCAGCTTCTGCAGTTCTACTGAACTTTTATCATACTGTCACAAGGGGAAGATTGCATAGTTTAACAAGTGAAACTGTAACATTAAGAATACGTGTGAGAGTATATTGTGGAGAATAACGTTTAAACATCATTTACACTTTTGCCAAAGGTTAGTGTTGTGATGACATTACTCGCAGCCATAGTGAAATCTTCGGATAAATCCACTGCTTTTCCATTGTAGTCCCGCAACACCTGTTTCAAAAGCACAAGGGGTGGAATTAAGTTCATCCCAACAAAACCAATCATTTTTTCATTCATAATTTTTTTTTATTTGCTTATGTTTGTGGGGTTAGTCTTAGTTTGTTTCAAGGCTGGAATACACTACAATGCTTTTGCCCAGAGTTTTGCCCCGATTTAGTCGTGTAGTGTATTCCAGCATTTAGTTAACTACATACCCCCCCCCCCCCTTTACATTCTTTTCTAAAACAGGGTTATGTTTACTGATTTAGATAGCTAAGTAAGTGTGTGTGTGTGTGTGTGTGTCAGAGGGTGCTTGTCATTTCCTAAATTGCAAATGTACAATTTCTCGCTCCTTTGTCCTTGAGCCTAACCAATCAGTGTCCATCATGATAAAGGATATATCGGTGTATGTGTCTGTCCTATACCTTGCAGAGATGGTGTGCTTGATTTTCTATGACAGAGTGCAAGGAATCCGTTGTGCAGCGTTGCAGAGCACTATGGACCACACGCCTGTGAGCCTTCCATTCCTCACTGAAATCACCCAGAGAAATGGTTCGCCCTCCACTTGACACTATATCACCTACGATTGAGGTACAAGAAGAAACACATATGAGATATGATATATAGAAAGTCTTTTTGAAAAGATAAACATGCTGGGTAGTTGATAGAACTAAATTACCGGTATATGAATGAGGCCTCCCAGCAAAGTCAGACCATTTTTTTAATCAGAGTCTCGCGGATGATCTCACTATTATTTAATATCACCATGGCTGCAAAAAACAATAAAAGACATGAACAGATTTTAATGATGTAATGGAGACTGACACTATAATAGCTGTTACACATTCTAGTCCATTGAACATTTCTCAGGGAAGGTTTTATATTAATCAGAAAAAAAACATCTAAAACTTTGTTTTATTTGTATAATCTAAAAAAATATAAATGTATTATTTGTAAAAAAAATTTTTTGCTGCTTTATTATGCATTGTTACTATAGATCTTGTCGTTAAACAGCCTAATATAGGCTTTTATGTAAATTTGAAGAACAAGACAATTATGAACCACAAAATTGTTCCTGGAAAAGCAAAAATGACAAGCAAATATTCTTGCCCTGACAACACAGTTTATTGTTTCAATTCCAATTATACCTTCATTAAAATTGTCTGTTGTTTGAATGTATGTGTGGTTTTATTGTGTTAATTTTTTACCCAGCAGCTATGGAAAAAATATTGATTCAAATCCATATAGTTATTAACATGTAAGCCTTGTGACAGCTTGTCCTGATCTCCTCTATTTAGTGAAGTTTATGTAAATCTACATTTACATAATATGACTTCATATCACCAGTTGCAATGAGTTTTGCTATCATGGAAATGGAATAAAAATAATAATTACTTGTGTTGCCACAGTTGAGCCGATAGATATTTCCATAGCGAAGTGCCAGTGAAGTCAGATGGATGGGTAGATGTTCTTGGGCAAGATCCAGCATGTTGCCCAGCAAAGGGAGAGAGGGGGGACCAGGAAGAGAGGGAGAAAGAGTGCCACAGAAGCGCGTAGAGAGGGAATGCAGGAGTTTGGGTACAGCCGCTAGGGGAGTGGAAAGAAACATACATATTAAATCGGAGCAGAGCTGTCGAATTTCACAATCTCTTTCTTCACTTTTCTGGTATTCAGGTTATCAATTGACATATTTTTTAATTACTCAAACCTCCTACCTTCTGGTTGCTTGCTTGCTTTGGCATCTCCATCCCTTTGCCTGTCAGTTTGTCTACAGAGCTGGACCACAAGCATCCACAAAATGACGAGTAACAGCACCACACTCACCGCTGAGATACACATGCTGTTGATTCTTTACTGAAAACTTTCTGAATGCTTTTCTTTTACTCTCCCCTCCTTTTATCATCTTCCTTCTGCTCCAATCCACATGATTGAGTGCCGTATCTCAATTTATCCTCTCATCAAGGTTAGGTAAATATTATCCCGACCTTAATCTCAATGTTACTCTCAAAGCAAGAAGAATGAACCACTAACATTAGATAAATTATACTACAGGATACCAAATCCCCATTGGTTTTATAACCAACAAAGTTTGCATTTAGTCGAAAAAAGGAAGGGGACTCTAACACTAAGTTACTGTGCATGCTATTGTACAGCCTTTACTGCCGAGCTCCATGCTGATATATTGCTGTAAGGCGTTGGATGGAAAGGCCCCATTCATTGCAAAGAAAGCAGTGATTCAGCATAAGCTCAGCATAAGCCACCCCGAAAAACCAATCAAAGAAGTATAGTGTCAGGTATGGCGGAATCTTGTCTATAGCCAAACCACAATCTAAGCTTTCAGACCTGCACAGTAATGGAGCTACTGTTCAACCAGTCTGCTTCAACAGCCATTTTAGCCAAACATAGTAGTTAGTAAAATCCTTAGTTAGTAAAAACTTATTAAAATCCTTGTAAATGGATTTGCCTGTAAAGCAAAGTTACACTGTAATAATTCACTGATAGTTTCATGCAGTGCCGCTGCTGGCCAAATGGGTGCCCTAAGCAGAATTGTATTGTTGTGCCCCCTTTCCCCAAATATTATGGAAGTAAAAAAACAAAACACACAGGGGTAAAATAGAACTTTAATAAAGCATAAAAGTAAATAAATATATTAAATACATTTGACAATTGTAGCTCTAGACAGTTACCTATGGCTATTTTTATTAATACAGTTGTCTGATTGATTTGATGGTCTCAAGCATTCAAAAATCATGCAAAAGAAAATTAAGCAGTTATACTATGACAAAAAAAATCATGGTTAATATTTGTAAGGGTTGTGATGTCCACATGTGTTTGTTGAAGAAATTATAGAGGCTGTAGCATTTCTATTGTAAAAAAAAGGGGGCCAAAAATGAAAGATGAATTGGATATTTGAATTGGCCTAAATGTTTGTTCAGTATTAAACAAGGACTTGATCGTCCTGTAAGTGTAACAGCAACAATCACCAGGCCTTTGGTTCTCTGTAATATGTAATGCACATAATTTGTTTATTTTGTATTACATTATGTATTTTAACAGTGTTATTCAATTAAACCATATCATTATTCATTAACCAAACATTATTGCCTCATTGTTTTATATAATGCATTTTAAGTAGTTTTAAATGCTGTTGTTGGCTTAGGTCTGTTTTTATAAGTACCAAAAATATTAATACTATCTGAATTGTTTGTAAACTATTATTTGAAGTAGCCCATGGTTAATTTGTGGATACCATTCAAGACTACAAGAACTATGATTTTTGTTATTATTCGTGGTAAAACCATGGCAGATTTTCGTAAGGGAACATGGAAACTCGGAGAGAATATGCGTTGATGGTTCAAATATTACCGACATTATTAGCGTCAACAGCCAAAAAAAAAGTGCCATGTGGATTATGAATGTAGCCTACCTGAAAGTGATCCACGGGCTTAATCTTTTTTTGTTGTTTTTTTCGGCACGGGACTGCTGATGTCTTTTCACAGGCATTTGCATTCAGCTGCAAACCCTGCCTAGTGCCTCAACCTTCACCGTAAACTGCATTTTTTATCATTATATATATGTATGTATATGTCTAGATTTGTATTTATATATATGTTAATTTTAATATTAATATAGAACGAAAGTGTTGTTTTTTTAGCAGCTGGGATGGTGCCCCCCTGGGAGTTGATGCCCTACGCAAACTGCGTACTCTGCGTATAGGGAGCCGCGATACTGGTTTCATGTGCTCTAATGCATAGAATCATTATATTAACATAAATCCGTCTACCGTGACGTGCAAATACTTCCTTAAAGTTATTTGGCTTTAATTCTGCATTTAAAGAATTATAAATAATATTATATTATATAAACGTTGCCTATTGAAATATAACAGCAAACACATTTAGTAAATATAATGAAATTATAAATATGTAAAGAAATATTAAAATAATACACAAAATCTCACTTCCAGGATCTAGGTGAAGGAGTGGATGCCGATCTACAATGGCCTTCATAATAATGTTAATTATAATATTTCTTGAATAATTATGAATCAAAGTTACACATATCCATGTTAGAAAACAAGTTGAATATGGCTTATAGTCTGCCTTTTTACGTTCTAAGATGCTGCTCTCATTGTATGTGTGTAGTTAACCATATTTGATAAGATTCAGGGCAGAGCCCAGCAAACTTGAAGTACAGATAAGTGTTCTCTGCGTATATGTGTGTGTCTGTCTTTGCAGCCAGATGCGGACACAGCCCTGATGGGGAAACCCTGATGAACCCCAGGATAACAAATATACGTCTCTGGAGAGACCTATTGCGTCTGACCTCTGATCACTTGTCACCAAGATAATCACTAGAAGATATGCTTCAAGTTTTACGTCCATGTGTGGAGATTTTCTACGTTTATCTTCCAACCAGAATCTTGCTTACCTATGTATTGACGTAATTAGTGACCTCTGTTAGTGTGTAATTGCTGGTGTCTACGAACTCCATCTCGAGTATTGAAGCTGACTTCTGCCTGAAACTGCAAACTATTTCTTCAGTAAACTTGTCTTCAATTGATTGCATCACTGACTCCTGGTCTTCATTCATACCTAGTCCTTGAGTTAAAACTGTAAATTCCCCTACACAGGACTGGTTACTACTTTGTTTTATTGGGTTTGTCTACATGTCTTCAACATCAAAATATAACAATTTCATAGAGAGGAAACCAATCATGAAAAGATTAACAAATAGTACCAATGGATCAAGACAGTGCAGTTATTCCAGTAGCTGAAATGTTCAAATCAATGATAGACCTCCATTAACTCAAGTACATCGACACATGCATAAAGTCTACATAACATTTTTTTTTTAAAAAAAAAACGTACATAAGTTGTTGTGATTGGTTGGAGGTTGTTTGCATATTTACTTTGCAAAGTTTGTTTTGTATGTATGTTGTTAACCTATATACAATATTGAAGTAGCAGTGTGTAGAAGTTTGAACAGTGTCTTTGCACTATGTGCACTTTTCACTCTGTAGATTTAACTTTGGGTTCTTGGGGTTGTTGTTTGAATGATATAGGAGGGTCGAAGCTTCATCTCAGTAAATGGGAGGGATGCGTCTTTGCCCTTCCAGTCTATCCACACCACACCCTAAGAGACAAGAAAAAAAGACTCAGAAATCAGTGGATGGTTTGTGACTTAAGCCTTATTGGTGTCTCTATGGCTATAGTTTGATGCTCTTAATATTGTACTTTATACCTAAGATTAATCTCTATTGTTTGAGCTACAGAAATGCTACTGTTTGCTGATGCAGTACCTTGTTGTCTGTGTAGGAGGCATAGAGGCCGTTGAGGTTTGCCTTGTAGCAATTTTTATACCACCAGCCTCCCAAGTAGGCCTTAGCACAGTGGATGCTAAGAGTGCTTGGGTCTTTGTCTTTGGTGGAGAACGGACGGCGGTTGTGATATTTCATGGAATCCCCTGCAAAAAGACGAAATATAGCTAGTGCGTCAGATTGTCTTTCTTAATACAAAAACTTTTTTTTACACAAAGTGTTATGTTTTCTCTTACCAGCAGTGCCAAAGTATCCAGACAGCTCGATTTCATAGTGGTTAGCCTCTGAGCTAACGCTGAAGTTGGCATAATGAGCAAAGGCCGTGTCATTTCCTGAACGCAGGTCAATCCGCAGGCTCATTGGTGTACGACTGGTGAGAGTGTTAAGGATGTCATTTCCTGTTGAGAGAGGGTGCAGAAATGTAATTCAAAGTCCCCGCAATTGTTAAACTGATATTCTTTAGGTGGGAACCTGGGAAATAGAAAATATTCAATGAATATATTTTTTGGTTTCTAAAAAAACAATACAATGACTGTGGAAAATCTTACCCAGCCAGAATTCCCCACTCAGGGAACCAAAGCCTTTACTGTAGTCTCTCCAGCTCCTGAAGAAATCAGTAGATCCATCCATTCTCCTCTGGAAAACCTGCATTTGTAAAACAATAAAATCTTACTCAAATAAAAAAAATGGGGGTAAAAATACATAAGATCAAAACAAATATTCATAAATACACACATAAGCTCAGAACAATGCAAATGCATAAAAGCAACAGCATAATAAAAGTGCACAAAATGCAACTTTTCGTCTTGTTGTGTGCAAAATACATTAAAGTGACATTGTGAATAAAATAGTGCTATCATATATTTTAAATTTTTTATTTACTAAATTGCAACTTCATCATTACAAATGTGTACAGATATATTTGAATACATCTTATATTTAAATACATGTCATACAAGCTTCAATATAAATGGTTGTCTTTACATTTGACAGTGAACTTTAACTATTTAAAGATTGCATATTAATAGAAATAATAATAAAATTACATATAAATGTAAATACACTCTTACTGTAAGTTAAAGTAATTACATTTAATATAAATTTAAACTATAATACATTCTAATATTTAACATGCAATGAAGTGTTTAAAAACATAACATTCAATTCATACTTAAATATATTATTTTAAATTACAGTATTTTAGTGTTTTGTGACACACTATCATGACACAAAATATAACAATAATGATCCAAACATAAAATATGTCATGCTTCAATAACAGTTTCATGGGGAAAGCTGTGGGTGTATCAGTCCAGGCTTTTGTTTTCTTACTGTCCAGCCTCCTCCATCAGTCTCCATGTCACAGTAGACCCAGACTGGTTCTCCATCCTTCCCTTCAGGGTAAATCTCAGCCTCTCCTGACTCCTTCTTCCCGTTGACCTGTACCTCTGAGCAATCTGTAGGGTATGGGTGCGGGAGCTGGGCTAAAGCGCAAGAATAAAGAAAATCAAATCTATGAAAGATAGAACAACCAGGGGTGAAATCGAGTTAGTAACAAACAGAAAATTACACACCAGTGGTAAATTCAGCAAAGACAAAACGGATGTACTGTCCATCTCTTTCTCCCTCTATTTTCACAGTATAGTTTGAAAAGGCTGCCAGTCCAGTCAGCTCATAACGCGTCACAGATGGATTTAAAATCACCTCCTGTTAATATAAAGCAGGGGGCAGTGAAAATTGTGGGAAGGCTGCTAAATTAGTCTCAGGTGCCATTGAGTTATTGATATAATCACCTTGACTTCCTTGTTCAGTTGGTATGTGAGCCTATAACTTTTGAAAGCCACACGGGGAGCCCTCCATGAAATCACAGCTGAGTGAAAGGTCACCTCACTGGAAGTCACGACCTGAAGTTTCACTCCTGGAAAACATACAGGCATGAAAAAAGAGGATAAAAACAAGATAGAGCAGCTTCTGTAGATAACATTGAACTAAAATGGTGAAAAGGTGGATTTTTATTAAAGAACAGTTTTGTTCTGTTCATCACACAATTATGTCATACCAACTGTGACCATATAACAAGTAAAACTAAGGATGTCAGTTGATATTACAGATTTTTGTATGTTATTAGGCATATTCCAGCTGATATGGAATTGTAATATTAACCATTTAGTTATTGTCAGTCTCAACTTTTAAAATTATTTTTATGTTGCTTCTAGGGTTTATGTGTCCTTTAGTTTACTTGAGGGTAAGTAAACAGAATTGTGACAGTTTACGCACCACTTCCTGTAGTGAAGGTTGTGGAGACTGGGCTACTCTGGAGCCGGTTGACTTGACTTTTGATTTTCACCATGTATAAAGAAGATCTGTGGAGTCCTCTGAGTTGATGCTCCACAGTACTGCCAGATAATGTCACTGTAATAGTCACATTAGGAGCTAGAAAGCAAAAAATAAATAAAAAATGTAATAAGCAATAACGGTTTAGTGTAGAACCAGCTATTTAATATGCCTGACTGCACTTACATTTTGTAGTTCCATAACTGAGTATATAGCTGTCCACTTTAGCTTGTGATGGTTTCCATACCAGCAGTGCTTTAGTGTCTGTGATGTTCACCACCTTTAGTTCAGTAGGAGAATCCGGCACTAGGATTTATAGAAATGTGAAAGAGACATCAGTGACTCCAAAGCATCATCAGCAACCATAACATCAAGTGAATAGAAACAAAAAACAATAAGCATTCTTCCCACCTGTTGTGACGGAGGCTGTGACTGGCTCGCTTTTGAGTGTCTCCAGAACTGAGCTCACAGTAATGTCGTAGGTGGAGCCAGCAGAGAGCTTAGACAGGAGAACATGGGACAGCTGGGAGTCAACAGACAGGGAGCCACTCTCGCCTGCAGTATAAAAAGGTAAAGCATTATAAAATCATCAAAATCATCATGTATTGTGAGGGTGCACACAGTAGCACTTTATAGTCATAGCAGAAAAGCAGGATAACTCAAAGACATTTACAGTACCAGTTACAATGTTGGTGTACGTGACTTTAAATTCTGCTACTATGCTTTTAGGTTTTGTCCATGATACTGAGAAGGAAGTCTCTGTTATATTGCTGAACATCAAGTCAGTGGGCGGTTCAGGACCTGGAAAAAATGTCAAAAAGTCATAAAGCACAGTCAAAGAAAATCTCAAAGTTGGAGCAGTTTAAACTGAAGTCAATGACATAAAAAATATCAGCACAAATGTATGTTTTAAAGTTCTGAAACATTTATATTCCTGCATAAATATGCCATATTATCCAAGTAATCAATTGGTGCATTAAGTCTTAAAATAATTTAATGGTGAATTTTGAATATCACCATTCACCAATACAGTACACATCATTCATTTTAGCAGTGGAAATTATATGTTAAGTTGACAGCCAAAGAAAATCTAAGGCTCCTGATGTCACTGAACTCATGCCTAGTATTTATGATTAAAATAGAGTAAGTGGGTTTTGCCAACATCGATATTTAAAATGCACAAGGTACTATATTCCATGCATTCATTAGAGATTTAAGCATACTTAAGTGCTGCCAGCACACCGCAGGAGAGTAAATGCTCTTCACTTGTGTTTATTGCAGTGAACCAAAGCAGGAAATATTGGAAACCTACCTGTGGATAATGTAAGGCGGTGAATTTTGGATCGTATGCCAATACCAGAACCAAACAAGGAAACCGAATACCGCGTTTGAGGTTGAAGGCCTTTGAAAAAATACAACCGTGCTGTACCAGCAAGAACTTGAGAGAACTTTTTCACAGTCTTTCCTTCAGGTTTGCTACTTTGGATTGTAGATGATGTCCTTTGGACATCTGTTACATTTACAGCCGCTGCTCCATCCTTAATTTTCTCAGAATCTTCATTTCCTCCTCTGATTTCCCTTCTTGATATAGTGAAGTTCTTGAACATGTCTCGAGGAGCTTCCCAAGACATAATGAACCCGGTAGAAGTGATATTATGAACCTCAACTGATCCAATGACTGATAATCTGCTGATAGTTTTGTTAAAATGCTTTGTATGAATTTTGGATTCAAAACTTGTCCCATTTACATGCTTATTAGACTTCTCTGCTCGGAGAGTTGTTGTTACATTGCCGTGCCATAGCTTCTTGTCTTTTCCAGTAGATGTAACATTAATAGTCTTGATTTCTTTTGCTTGATCACCTACAGTTCTAATAGTGACTTTTGTCTTGGACACAGTTGAATTAGATGATTCTTTGGTGCCTTTAAACACTTTCTCTGAAACTTTGGAGGTTCCGTTAACCTTCTTTCCAGATCTCTGATTCACGTTCTGATAGACAGGCTCATCTTTAAGATTATTTTTCTTGGACTTGTCAGTGAGATCAGTTTGTGATTGTTTGTCAAAATTTAGTTTTATGATTGATGTTTTGTGATTTTTTGCTTGCTCTTGATGTCTTCTGCCTTCATGATTTAGCAAAACTTGCACAATAGTCTTAATAACCTTGTCTCTCCTTGTGGTATTGGACTGGGCTTTACCTGGAGACACGGTTGGACTTGGCTTCACTGCTGGCTTGGCTGTGATGTTTGTCTTTGGGTCATTTGTGCCTGTCTTATCTGGCTTTGTCTTCCCAGGTTTTGTATTGGGTTTGGCAGTAGGGATCTTCGTAGCCACTGTGTCGACAGTTACTGTGATCTTCTTGTCAACAGCTGGGGAAATATAGAGAGAGACTTAAATACATTCTTAATAGAATAATTCAGCCCAAAATGAAACACAACATGAAATATTTAGCAAGATATTCCTGCTGCTCTTTTACTCGCAATGAAAATGATTTGGGACCATGGTCTGTCAATGGTGCAGTAAGCGATTTCTGAGAAACACTGTCGATATTTGAAATTGACCCCCAAACACACATCAAACACACCCTCATTGCTTTGTCCCCAAATTCACAAACATGCTGTGCAACAAAGGGAACAACGAACAGAAGTATGGATTAATCAGTCGTATTACTATAGCTAATATTACAACAGCATATCTTGGTTCTGTGGAACATCACAAAACCAAAGTTACTCAGGTGTCTGAGTAACTTCATGCTCACGTCTCTTCAGCGCTGGAAAGATTTTCCAATATTAACTTATTGTAACACTTCTTTTTCCAGGTAAATTTATTTGACCAGAGTGCTGCGGTGCTCAGTCTGATCAGCCCAATAAACTTTGTTTTCCCCCAGTTTATGCAAACACACACACACACACACGCGCGCGCACACACACACACACACACACACACACCAGACCGCTAGGAAATATTCACAAAATTATTTATTTTAATTTTCAACAGTGTTAACTTACTGCTTACCATTTACCTTTAAGCTCTAAAATAATAAAACACACCATTAAAGTAGATCACATTACAAACTAATTTCCATCTGTTTCTCAAAATAAGACTTAAAAGACTAAGAATAGTGTATAGGTCATATGGACTACTTTTGTAATAATTTTATCATGCTTTTATAATCTTTGGAGTTCAACAGCCCCTAGTCACAATTCAATTTAATTGTATGAAAAACAGCAGCATGGACATTCTGATAAAATTCTGCTTTTATGCTCTATGAAAGAAAATCATATTGGAACAACATTTCCATGAGTAAATTATGATGACCAGATTTTCATTTTGTAGTGTATTATTCCAATTAACATTTAAAGTTTAACAGTGTTGTACTCGCATATGCCTTACTTACCCTTAATGCAGTCTAGGCCTGTATAACCAGTCTGACACACACACTTTCCCTTCACACACTTCCCTTTTGTTTTGCAGTTAGAGGGGCAGGTTTTGCCACTGCAGTCTGGGCCACTAAAGCCCTGGAAACAAATACACTTTCCATCTTTACACTTGCCCTGGCCACTACAGTTTTTAGGGCATTGCTCTTTTGAACACTGAACACCTGAAGATAGACGATACAGTGTGTGAATTATAACCTGTTGAACAGTTTTATTCTTGCTTTACCATTTACCAGTGCCATTGTAATGGTTAACTAAAAAATGTAGGATTTTTATTAGTGCATAACTTTACTTACACATTTTTTTAATTGCTGCCATCTCCTTTTCAAGAAACTCAACTCTGTCCCTCAGTGTGGCCATCTCAGTTTCACAGCTTCCCGTGCAGGCTCCTTGAACCAGGTTGATGTGATGAGTCATTACCAGAGGAGATCCAAGATTAAAACTGAGCTCCGTTTCTTGTACTTTGTTTACGTTACCTGAGTCTGTCTGAGACTCCCGAGGAACGCAACCCTCAGTGATGACTACTTTAACTGGTTTGTCTTTACTTGGATTCTGGACTCTATCGACCAAAGGCTTTGTGGTAGATGCAACAGTCTGATTGACATTGCTAATGTTTGAAGAAGTAGACTGAGTTTGGTTTATCGTTTTGGTGTTTAATGATGTAGTTAATGTCTTCAGTGGATTAACAATAATATGTTTGGATATTGATTTTACAGTAGAATTTTTCTTCTTGCTAAGTGTGCTTTCAGCCACATCAAGCTTTGAGGAAGATGGGAGAGTCTGATTGATACTACTAGTTTCTGAGGAAGTCTGATGAGTCTGGTTTTTAATTTTGGTATTCACTAATGTAGTTAGCTTGGGAGCATTATGACTAATAGTTTGAGTAGTTAACTTGGAAGTAGAATTTTTCTTCTCGCTAACTGTGCCTGGAAGAGAAGGTCCAGGTTTCTGGACATCAACAACAGGCTTTGGAGTGGATAAGAGAGTCTGACCAACGCGACTAGGCTTTGACGAAGCAGAATAAGTTTGATTTATAATTTTGGTGTTTACTGACTTTGAAGCATTAACATGAATAGTGTGGCCTACTAACTTGGTACTAGTATTTTTCTTCGCGTTTTCTGTTGCTGGAAGAGAAGACACAGGTTTCTGGACAGCATCTACAGCAGGCTTCAAGGAGGATAGAAGTGTCTGATCAGTGGTACTATTTTTTGAGGAAGTAGATTGAGTTTGGTCTTTTATTTTGGTCTTTAATAATGTAGTTACTGGTTTCTTAGCATTAACATTAACACTATTGACTGTTGACTATTTGTAGTATAATTTTTCTTCTCACTAACTGTGTTTTGTACACTTTGCACAGGCTTGTGGATGGTGTCCACATCAGGCTTTGTAGATGGTGAGAGAGTCTGATTCACTCTACTAGTTTTTGAGGAAATAGCTTGAGTTTGATCTTTAATTTTGGTCTTTAATAATGTAGTCGCAACTTTAATAGTTTGGGCTGTTGACTTAACAGTGGAATTTTTCTTCTCACTAAGCGGGTCCTGAAGAGAAGGCACATGTTTCTGGTCTTGATGCTGATTGACATTGCTAATTTTTGAGGAAGTAGATTGAGTCTGTTTTTTTGTTTTGGTGTTTAATAATCTAGCCACTTTCTTTGACACATTAATATTAATAGTTTGGACCGTTGACTTCACAGTAGAATTTTTCTTCGTGCTAAGTATGATTTCATCAGCAACCAGCTTTGTAGTAGATGGAAGAGTTTGATTGACGTTGCTCTTTTTTGAGGAAGTGGTATGAGTCTGGTTTTTCAGCTTGGTATTTAATACTATAGTTCCTAACTTTGGAAGATTAAGACTTCCGGCGTGGGCTGTTGTTTTGGCAGTAGAATTTTTCTTTTCATTAGGTTTGCCTGGAAGAGCAGGCCCAGAATTCTGGACAATATCTACAGTAGGCTTTGTAGTGGATGAAAGAGTCTGACTAATGCTGCTAGTTTTTGAGGAAGTAGATCGACTTTGGTTTTTCGTTTTGGCGTTTGATAACGTGGTTACTGGTTTCTGAACATTTAGATTAATGGTGTTCTCCTTTGATTTAGTAGTAGAATTTGTATTTTCACTAAGTGTGTCTTGAAGAGAAGGCACAGGTTTCTGGACACCATCCACAACAGGCTTTGGTGTGGAAGGAAGAGTCTGATTGGTGCTTTTCTGGATTTTCACTTTGGTGGTTAATGTTGTGGTTACTAGCTTGAGAACATTGTGGCTAATAGTGTGGTTCTTAGATTTTGTAGTGACATTTTTATTCTCGCTAAGTGTGCCTTGAAGAGAAAGCACAGGATTTAGGATGAGGAGAAAAACTATTGAGATTAACATTTTATGCTGGATTAACTAGAACTCTAGAACTAAAGCCTAAACTTAAAATGTTTTATATTTATTTTCCTCAACTATCTTACAGGTATTTGTGATATAATGGATGTGTTCCCTGAAAAGAGAAAAGCGGAGTTAGTTTGTCTTTGCATGCAGTTTTATTCACATATACATTCATTCATTCATTGCTCAAATTTGTGTAAATAAAACACATGCCTTTCAAATGTATGTCAGGCTAAGACGAGCTGGGCTGGCTGAGCTCAAAACTGCATTTTTGGAAAAAGTTCTCAAACCTCTATCAGCAGCGGGACTGTACCGCTGCAACAGAGCTGTACTGTCCTCCTCTCACAGGGACTGTATGTCTTTGAATCAGCTCTTACATAATCTTTACTTAGGCCAACTGAAAACTGCCAGGGCCAGTTTCCAGTTAAAAAAAATACTCCAGTCTATTTAAGCGCTCACCACAGAAGCATCCAAAAAATTATTTAATAATTGGAGATGAAGTAAAACTTACACAAAGACTGTTTAGACTGGCCTAAAAATCATATTTAGAAATTTTTTTTGATAGAAAACTGCTAAACTTTATATTTAAGTTTTTTAAATGATAAACATTTGTAAAAGTTATTATTAATAGCATGCATAAATATGAATAAATATACACAATTTATATTTGTATTATTTAATTACTATCTAACATCTACAATTCTCAACATCCACACATCTTAAAATGACCATTATTTTACAATGCAAAACATCCAGCCCACTTAAAATAAATGTAATTCTTACTGCCAATTATTGATTATGTCAATGAACACAAAGAATATAATAATGTGTAATATAATGTGTCTTACCTGTGTTTGGAGCTGCTTCTGTCCTGCTAAGTTTGTATGAGGCTCCTTCCATCAGCTTTGAGAAACTCCTGTGACTGATTGAGATTGATGGAGAAAGAGAGACAGTAAACAGGAGCTCCACCAGTCAAAGGACCCGGTGCAATCAAATCTCCTACTTAAAGTTTTTCCATACTCCGCCTCCTTGCCAATTTACATTGAGCATATGTCATGCTCCTGAAAACACCATGGGTGTTTTCTCCTGGTAAGAAATTCCCTAATCATTTAACAGACTTACAGAGTTTATTAATCTAACAATTAGCACTTTTCTGTTTATGAGTTATTGCTTTACACGAATGCTGTCCTCTAGAATTATGCCTGTTTTTACCAATAAAATGGCAAATGTCAAACATTAAAAAAATTATAATGTGGCATCTGTTTTTTACATGTTACAACCACCATGCTGATTAAGGGACAGTTTAACCAAACATCCTGCTGTGATCAGGTTTCCAGTTTGTAATAACTGTGGCATCAAACTATAATGTTTTAAATAGCAATATTTCAATTGTAATAACTTTTAACACAAATGTACCATTTAATTTGATTTTCTATTTATTTTATTAAAATTATGATATTAGATTATACTCCACCTGCCCTCAGACCATAATTTACTACTTCATATAGATTGCAAATATATATGCAACATGTAAGAAAATCTGAAATATAAATATATCTTTATGAAACATAACTAACATTTTATAATATTTTTGTGTCACTTGTTCTTGTAAACTTCTATTATTTATAAAAACATATATTGATTAAAAATTGTGAATATAAAGTCAGGTCTTTTCATATTGCGACTGCAGTGGGTTACTTAACATCACACTGTTTTTTTTTTAGTTTTTTTATAATTTCCTTCAATTTAAGCAGATCCTATTAGTAAGTTTTTTTTTTACACCTGACAGTGTTGTACTCATCTTACATGATAAGCAAAGAAAACACATTTTGTGAGAAATGACCACAAAGGTTACACCCCAAAATAGTTGAAAACCTCTTTATCTAAAATAACTCCATACACACTTCTTTTGACCTTTTCCACAAAGATCTGGCTTGTACTTTTCCTTTCTAGTACCTGATGAGAGTTTGAGTGTGAAAATCCTCTAGTGGAGCACAGAGAGTGTTTGTCGTGTAAGCTGATGGGAAATGATGGGTGGCCACTACTCACTAGCGCCCCCGCTTGTATGATATTTATATCACGCTAAAGCAGGCCCACATCAGAGACCACCGTTCTGTTGCTGACCTGACCTTACCCTCTTAGTCAAAGCAGTGCCAAGCCTTGAGCTGTATACACACCTAACATAACAACCATCTACTGACAAGCATTTCTGGGAATTCATGAGCCAAAAATCACATAATACAGTATAGAGTATTGTTCATTTATTTCTGTGGAAAGCTTTCTATCTACCACTATCTAAACAAAACACTTTAATCCAGTTATATTTGCATTTAATTTATAGACTATGTTTGCTGTTTATGAGAAATGGCTTCATAAAATAACTAACTAAATACCTGTGTTGACTAATCCATTTAAAATCATTTGCACACAAATGATTTTACAAAATCTCAGTATTGTACACAAATAACACAGATGCTTTGATGCCATTAACAGTGCACATTTTTTACTTTTAAATTAGTAATTAGTATTTTGGAAGAAGCTTCATGGTTTAAGCAGTTCCATGGATGGTTGTCCATCTACTTGTTCCAAAAACGGCTTGACCATCTTAAGATGGTATAACCAGGTTTATTTGCTTGTCTAAGGTGATCTACCAGCTAATGAGCTTGCACCATATAGAAACCAGCTAACATGTTCCAAAACCAGCATGAACACCTAGTTTGTTTTAGTTTTTTGACCCAATGATGGTCCACCTAATGGCCAGCTAGTAACCAGCTTTAATGTTCCAAAAACCAGCATGACCACATTTACCTTTTTTTGACCCAATGTTGGTCTGCCTGCTAATGAATAGCTAGAAACCAGCTGCAATGTCCCTAAAACCAAGTTGACCACCTTCACCTGTTTTTGTTTCTTTGGTTTATGATGATCTGCCTACTAATGACAAGCTTAAACCAGCTAGAAACTAGCACTATGTTCCAAAATCCAGCTTGATCACCTAAAAATGACATGACCAGCTCAGCTGGTAGCTGGTTTATTACTGTTATAAATTAGTTGGCCTCTTAGACCAGCTAGAAACCATCTAGCTACCATGTTCTAAAAACAAGCTTGACCAACTTTTTTCATGGAAAAAAGTTATGTCATGGAATGTCTGAGAAGTGACATTCTATGTACTATACATAATTGTCAGCACTGGTCTGCATTTATCACTGCAGTGTGAATTAGCCTTTAATATGGTGTGATCAGGTTGCTACTTGTTTGTTGCTAGTCAAAAAGGGTCTACTTGCTTGTAAAGCTAGAAACCTACCACCTTAAGTTGGATTTATATCATGGACTTGAAAATCAGAACTTATGGACTGAATTTATTTTTAGTCATTTAATATATTTTGGGCTGCACCAACATGAAAGCTGGATAGGCCATGCTGGAAACATTCAAAAATTCAAGATATGCATAACAAGTAAATAAAGGTGATGTTAAGCGATGCAGAAGCATTTACCTAAATACAGCATTTGACCTTTTTCCAAATGAAAATATGTGCATTTCTGAGTTTGCATATTTGTTCAGGCTTTACTGATTCAAACGTAACGAGAAGTTTAATGGCGACAGCACAAACAAGGTGAGCATTGACCTGAGCCCGATTGAAGTGATGGCCAATCCCGCCGTGTTGCTTATGTTGGACCAACTCTCAGAGATTAAAATAATACGAGAGCATAAAGCCTGGGTCTGTTCCTTCCCCCTCTACTCTCAGTGCTCACACGTCTTTATGTCCTCCCTCCTCCAGCAGATACAAAGAAGCTTTACTACCATAATAATCAAGGGTTTAGCATGCTATGCACTAATAAACATAAGACAGACATATGCATCTTCTTGACTTCCACTGAAGATTTTATTAGATTTCTATTGAAATTATTATTTTTGTGACATTGATTGTGATGTTATGATTGCAAGACAAACTGTAACGGCATAAAAGCCCATTAGTGTGAATCCCATTTGAATATGAGATAGAATCAGTCAGAACATCATTAACACCCCATGCACTTAGGATTGCATCATATTTGAATGTTTATTAATTAAAATACCATTTACTACGTATCTTTAACTGCACTCGTCATACTAAAATCAATAGGCAAGTCAGATGTTTGTTCAGTTGCAAAATCCAACAAGAGATGTGTTATACAGATGGATTCTTTAGTGTTTTGGCCAGTTTATTAAAATAACCGGCTCTGAAGAGTCATTAATTCAGAAATTGGAAACTATTGGTGCTTACGTAAAAAAGTATGTTCTATACTATGAACGTGTGTACTTTGACTACTAAATCTGTCATGTTGCCATTCTACGGTGTTAGCTGCATCTTGGTAAATGTATATCATACATACATATAATTAGGACTTATATTGGGTTGGTACTATATTTATATTGAATCATTTAGTAGATGCCTTTATCAATTTAAACAGATTGAATAAACCAAGGGAGTTAATATAATTGTATTGTATCAAATACTTTTAGCATTTGCTCAAGTTCTTTAGATTAAAGAAACAAACGTGTTTGCATTTGCCTGATAATTATGGAAATGTAATTAGAGAGTCCACGTCTTTGATCATTGATTCTAGAACCTCAATTAAGGGGTTCAATTATCATCTTATCTCAGTCAGTCTATCACGACCCTCATTTCTCCATGCACCCCTAGCTATCCTGGCAGTGTTATCTGCTCATTTTGGTGCCTTCTGAGTGAAGTGTCTGATTTTTCACGCTGAGTGGGCGATACTACCCACGGTTCAGTTGAGTTTTTAGCAAATATGCATTCTGTTACACGCTGCCCTTTCAGCCTCCTCTTCTGCAGAGTGTGTGCGTTGTTGTACACGTATTCGCCCCCATCCGCCGTGCACATGCAGATGTTACCAAGTTTACTGTGAACACAGAAGCCCCTCTCACACTCTCAACTGCCAAGTGAAATGAGTCTTCAAAAAAATAAATACACCTATGCTGGGAAGCTGAATCACCCCACTATAACGAACCAAGTATGAAAAATAATGAGTGGCATGAAACTCAGTGAGAGGATGTGAAAAAGACCTCAAAAGTGTATGTTTTTGTAAACCTACATTGATGTGTGCTGATTTATATGTGTGTGGTCACTGTTATTCTGCTGAGCTGTCTCTTAAACACATAGTGTCCCTAATACTTGAAAGAAAAATAAGATTTAGCTTTGAAAATTATGGTTGTTATTGTGATAGTTTCATATAATTGACTGTAAAATGTTTTATAAGCACATATATTTTAAGACAGACTAAATGTTCCCATAATCGGTAGCATAAAAAGAAAAGCAAGTTTACAATTCAGGATAAATGTAGATTTATTTTCTGCTGCAGTGAGATGCTGAGTAATTAAATTCCCCCAAATTGCAGTTCAAACTACATGTTGCAACCATTAACTTGGTACTCTTTCACAAAATCTTTCAGTTCCTTGCAGAAGCTCTTGTTGACTGATGCTCTGCATGTTGAGGGCGACAGCTTCTCCTCAACCCATGTTTTTGAATCCAATAGGTACTGCATGCTGAGAGAGAAAGAGTTCATGTGTATTAGCTTCAGGTCATCTATAGCATCTTATAATGTAATGTATTTCTGTCATGGGAATTATGAATTTTCAGCAGTCATTACTCTGGTCTTCAGTCACATGATAACCTTCTGAAATCATTCTAATATGACTTGGTGCTCAAGAAGCATTTCTTGTTGAAAACAGTTGTGCTACTTAATATATTAGTGCAAACGATGATACAGTTTCACCCCCAAAAGAACAGCATTTGTGACCTGTGCTGGCAAAATGAGTCACATCAAGCAAATTTTAAAGGGGTCATATGATGCGAAGATAAGTTTTCCTTTCTCTTTGGCGTGTTACAAGCTGATTGTGCATAGATAAGATCCCTAAAGTTGCAAAGAATAAAGTTTCAAAACCAAAGAGATATTCTTTATCAAAGTTAAGACTCTGCCACGCCCCACGCGCTCGCGAGCACCCTTCTGAACGCTAAAACGAGGAATAGGACATCCTAAGGTCTTGTGGACTTAACAGACACACGCACGTGGCGGCCATTGTACGTACGTAAGACCGCAAGTGCACATGAAGTGTTTCATTTGGGACAGGGCCTAAGTATTTGCTTAAAGGTGGAGGATTGACACCTATCGGTTAAACTAGGTATTTCAGTCCAAATTCAAAATATTGGAGAGGGTTTTTTTCACCTTCCCCTCCTCCTCAGACTTGACGCACATGCACGTTGCCAGATTAACGACACCAACAGGAACGAGCGCACATGACGAAGAGTGAAATGAAATATGCTGTGTTTTCCGTCAACTGGCAACCCGGCATGCCGAAATACAATTGGGTAAACTGGCAGTGGGCGGGTTTCACAAACCATAACAAACACAGAGTTTCCGGGCCGGAATGCAAATTTTCAAAGGAGAATAACTGGCTGTAGCATTGTTTTTCAGATAAACAAGTATGTTAACTTAGCATGTTTCTTAAATATCTGCAAACATATTATGGTATTTTTATGCTTTAGTAGAGTCAATATCCTACAGTCAGCACCTTTAATACCGCCCAAATGTTCACGCAAAGAAAGAAGTTGTGGTTTCAGTAACCGCAGTAGTGTTGAAGCAGTCATGTCAGGGAGAAGCTGTGTGTTTCTATGTAAAAGCAAAAGCACTTTATTTGGCCTTCCAAAAGTAGATGCATTTAGGAATCATTAAGATTACTAATTAACAGAACAGCAACGCATTTTATGGATGACAGTTTCGTGAACCTAGGAGTGGAGGTAATTCTGACTTTGCTACAACAATCTGGCGCTTCTGAATCAGTGACTGTATGTTTTGTTATTAGTTTAAGTATTTGCTATTGACTGTTCAAATGCAGAGTTTTGTGCGTCGTGTGTGTGTGTGTGTGTGTGTGAGAGAGGGAGACACGGTCACATAAACACATACGAGCTTCATCACTGTAGCTTCTGTCACGCAACTCTATTCCCCTCTCGGGCTTGAACTGATGCTAAAACTAAGGATATTATTAACTGTCTTTACATTTAATTTGAAAGCTAAAGCTCACGATTATGGAAAGGAGTGTTACATTTCTGACTTGTGCTTGTGGTGTTTGGCCAATCACAATTCTCTGTGCCAGTAAACCAATCAGAGCAGACTGCACTTGTTGGGAGGAGGAGCTTTGTAGAAAATGAAGCGTTTGAGAGAGGCGGGGCATAGAGGACCTACAATAATGAACAGTATTTAAAAAATGTATTTATTGAATATTAAAGCATGCCAACATATTTTGTTACACCAAATACACAAAATAATGATCTTTAAAAAGCAATATGATCTCTTTAAATAAAATGAGTTTTTTTATTATTATTAATGTATGATGTATGATTTGTTGGAATCGGATGAAAAATTCTGAGACTGAGCTTCTTGTCTTCCCTGCCACTCCAATCTACTGCATGACTTCACGATTCAGTTAGGTTCATCAACAATTACCCCATCAACTTCGGTCAGAAATCTTGGTGTAATATTTTATGACCAGCTGACCTTTAAAGAGCACATTGCAAAGACTGCTCGATCTTGCAGGTTTGCACTACACAACATCAGAAAGATCAGGCCCTTTCTGACAGAGCATGCTGCACAACTTCTTGTCCAGGCCCTTGTCATTTCTAGGCTGGACTACTGCAATGCTCTTCTGGCTGGACTTCCATCAAACACAATCAAACCTCTACAAATGATTCAGAATGCAGCGGCACGACTGGTCTTCAACGAGCCCAAAAGAGCCCATGTTACACCTCTCTTTATCTCCTTGCACTGGCTACCAGTTGCAGCTCGCATCCAGTTCAAGACACTGATGCTTGCATATAGAACAACCACAGGCTCAGCACCCGCCTACTTCCACTCACTATTATGAATCTACATCCCCTCCAGAAGTCTGAGATCTGCTAGTGAGCGACGCCTCGTGGTACCATCACAGAGAGGCTCAAAATCACTCTCCAGAACATTCTCGTTCACCATTCCTGGCTGGTGGAATGATCTTCCCACCCCCATCTGTAATGCTGAATCCCTGTCAATCTTCAAGCAACAACTGAAAACTCATCTCTTTCGACACTACTTGACTATGAAAAAAAAAAACGTATTCTTTCTCTTTATCTTTCTCTCCTTCCCTTGCTAGCTTGTACTTATTTGAACAATGCCTGAGACTTGGTGTTACAATCACTTCCTCTGTCTGTTTGCCTCTTCTAGCTGAATCGCTTTATGTATTCCCAAATTGTAAGTCGCTTTGGATAAAAGCATCTGCAAAATGACTAAATGTAAATATATATATATATAAATACACACACATCAATTATACACACACGTACGCACGCACGCACGCACGCACGCACACATCTTCCTGACCCCATCCACTTAAATGGTAGTGTGTAAACCAGAGCAGAAACAATTAAAATGAATTCAAAGGGTTAATACAGCACTTTTTTGCAATTAACATGCCTTAAAGATTATGAAGCACTTTTACAAAAAATAGAGCCCACAAATAGGCGAGGATAATATTTTTTTTGTTACAAAAATGATGTGCAGATTTTATTATTACTATTATTATTGTTGTTGTTGTTCTTTATATGTTAATAAAACTGTCAATACAATAAAATAGTTGATCAATCTCATGATTTTATTCTTTGTAGAAATCTCAGTAAAACAATAATACTATCAAATATTATTCTGTACTATTCTGCAAGTAGCAAGTAGCAAATCATAGTTTCTGACTGAAATACAGCCTATATTTAAAATAAAATGTTTCACTCAAACATCACATTTCAATAGGACATACATTGACTGTTAAATAAATTCATGTAAATGTACTTACTTTCCATTTGAGTCTTTGGTGTGGCCATCATTGCCCATGATGAGGTACGTCTTGCCCTCTTTTAGTTCAACCTTGCAGTGCTTTCTCTTGACAAACACCCGTGTATTGTCTGCGCTCACGCTCATGTCTCCCGCTGAGGGTCAGAGGTTAAACTCTTAATTTATATGAGCATATTTAGTAGATTAATAAACTCAGCATAGTGTCCTCTTTATCTAAAATATATGTTTTTTAAATGTTCATGTCATGATCTCTATTGATCGTATACTACAATGCATGTGAAACTATATATAACGCTCAGGAGAAAAAGATCACTTACAGTATCGGAGGACCACGGTCACAGTTGCTGAATACAACATAAAATTGCTCTCTTCAGTAACTGAATCCACAATGACTTCAAATGCTGTCAGAAAAATAAAATGAATAATTAAAGGTAAGATCTGCCTCAGCCACAATTTCTTAATGTTTTATTGAATATATTTGACCCTCTTAGGGTTTGTTAGTGTTTGTATAAATATGGAATCACAAACCATATTCAATGTTGGTGTGGAAACAAGCATATTCAAATCTGTTCTTTTTGGTGATTTTCATGTCAATTGTTTTCTTCTCTGTGAAACAACCTCCTGATGAAACAGACGTTATTAGATTTTATGATGTGTAAAACTCAGAGCATTCTACAATAAATTATCATTGGTTAGTGTAAATATGCTCACTGGTTTTTATATGGGTTTGTTTGTTTGAATGGTAAATGATTTTCCTGAAAACCTACTTTCTGCACATTGACACACATCATCTGAGCACAGGACAGAAACTGCCTTGCTCCTCTTGGGGGCGCTGTACAGCACTGAACATCTCCTGTCTGAGAAAATTAAATGACAACTCAGGGTAATCCATGATAAAGAAAACAAGGTTAAAACGTGTTTTTTTATTATTATTATTTTTTTCAAGTTCTTAGAAACTCTGTACTCTTTGTATTCATGTTGGTTTCAAATGGCATTGAAAAGTTTTATAACAATTTCATGAAATGTTTCAATGTACTGATGTTTAAAATAACAAAATTAAAAAGTAAATATAAGCTGATAACACACCATATCACATGTGAAATAAAAATATATGTACAACCGTTAATTTTTTTCTTCATTATTATATCAAGACAGTTTTATCACTATTGATTTTTTTTACATCGAAGGGATAGCTCACCCAAAAATGAAAATGCTGTCATTAATTACTCACCCTCATGTCGTTCCAAACCTGTAAGACCTTTGTTCATCTTCAGAACACAAATTAAGATATTTTTGATGCATTGCTGGAGCTCTCTAACCCTCCCATAGACTGCAATGATGCTTACATGATCAAGACTCAGAAACGTAGCAAAGAAAACAAAAATAACAACTTTATTCTATAATTCTTCTCCTTTGCGTCACCATATAGCGCCATTTTGGAGAGTATCACATATGTAAACAATGTATGCAACATATGTACACGGATACGTTGTTTACGTTCAGATCAAAGTGTAAACAATGTAAACAGCATATCTGCATATGGTGCTGCTGATACAGAACAGCATACGTTGTTTATGTATGCGATACTCTCCAAAATGGCACTATAGGGTGACGCAAAGGAGACGAATTGTTGAATAAAGTTGTTATTTTTGTTTTCTTTGCTCACAAAAATAACATTTTACATTTATATATACTTTATAACATTTACGGTTGAACCACTGATGTCACATGGATTATTTTACCTATGCCTGTTGTGTCTTTACTCTTTTAACAGAACACACTCCATCCAGTGTATCACTCTTAACTTCACTTTATTCTTCTTCATCGCATTACTCAACACACTTTCCAACTAGAGCCCCTAGCGGTGCAGTTTTCACATTACATGTATTATAGTAAGCAATTACTATGAATTAAACATCAAGTATTGTATACTTCTCAACACAATAATGTCCTTGCTACGTTTCTGAGTCTTGATCGTGTAAGGATCCTTGCAGTCTATGGGAGGGTCAGAGAGCTCTTGGAATGCATCAAAATATCTTAATTTGTGTTCTGAAGATGAACTAAGGTCTTACGGGTTTGGGACAACATGTGGCTGAGTAATTAATGACATAATTAAAATTTTTGGGTGAACTATCTGTTTAAGTCACTTTTATTTACTATTTATATATATATATATATATCAAACTTGAAATGTCATTAACAAGTTCAGTTGTTATGGTCCTGTAAAATACATTTTCTCATACAAAAAGTAATTAAGCAATAGCTTGCCTGGTTCATAGTAATCATAAAAGGTAGCAGGAGCTGGTTGAACTAAACCAATGGCCACACTTTGCTTCGCTCCGAATGCTATACAGGCCTCACCTTCATCTATCTGAAGGGTGACAGAAAGACAACTTCAACTATTTTGTAAGTAAGCGAGTTATGATTAACTATTGTGTGTTTGTGCTCATTTCACCTCATTGAAGTACAACAGCACTCTTCCTCGTGAGAGCTCATAGTGAGAAATATACCTGTCCACCAGATCTTTTAGCTGTTGGAGAGAATGTTAGAGAAACAACAGAAACAACGGAGTAAAGCAAAATTATGGGTTTTGCTATGCATCATTACCCATCATAAGATACAGATAGATAACTATTAATGGGATAGTTCATCCAAAAATGAAAATTCTGTCAACACCCTCATGTCGTTCCAAACTCATAAGACCTTTGTTCATCTTCGGAACACAAATTAAGATATTTTTGATGAAATTCGAGTGCTTTCTGACCCTCCAAAGACAGCAAGGGTACTACCACGGTCAAGGCACAGAAATGTAGTGAGAACATTGTGACATCAGTGGTTCAACCCTAATATTATGAGGCTATGAGAATACTTTTTGTGTGCCAGGAAAGCAAAAATAACAAGTTTATTCAACAATTTCTTCTCTTCCGTGTCATTCTCCACTGCCATTCACTAGAGTATCATGACACATGCATGTGCATTCCTCTGACTGAAATCAAGACGCTGCACATCTATCTATGTCAGAACGCCAGCTTCCTGCATCAGCTGCACCACATGCATGGTACTCTTGTGAATGGCGGCGGGGAATGACATGGAAAAGAAGTCTTTATTTTTTTATTTGTAGACAAATAGTATTCTCGTAGCTTTGTAAAATTACATTTGAACCACTGATGTCACATGGACTATTTTAATGATGTCCTTACTACTTTTCTGGGACTTAAACAAGGTAGTTGTGTTGCTGTCTGTGCAGGGTCAGAAAGCTCTTGGATTTCATCAAAAATATCTTAATTTGTGTTCAGAAGATAAACGAAGGTCTTATGGGTTTGGAACGACATGATGGTGAGTAATTCATGACTGAATTTTACATTACATTTTTGGGTGAACTATCCCTTTAAAACAGAGGATAAAGACTAGGATTACATATTTGATATAATAATATTATAATAATAAATATTGTGAATATAATTCCTTATTCACTGGATAAGTTTATGGCAGACCTTTTCTAGATCTGTACTGATTGCATCAAAGCCGCTAAGTAGAGTGATGTCAGCAATGGCCATTCCAGAGAGGTTCCTTCCCTGTGTGTGACTGTGAGAGAAGACAGATGATCCTGATAACCTCCAAAACCGCAGATTATGATTAAGATGACTGATGTTTGCTAAAAATACATTTTCTTACCTGACACACACTGTATAGACTACTTCATCTTGTGTGTTTTGTGCAGTGTCTCTTTTTTGTCTGCTGCGAGCATCAAACCACTCGATTGCTGACCGGGGGAGATCTTCCTCCTCCTTCCTCTCTTCATCTTGTTCATAGTCCTCATAGTAATTGTAAGTTTGTTGTACATTACCTTAAAAATATTTTTGTATGAATAATTGAACACAATTATGTGTATTTATAGAAATAAGGTCTGAATTATATGGATAAGGTTAAATGTGTTGTTAAATTAGGCCTGAATTTTGGCACGGATGGCTCACAACTCACTTGTGTATTCCACTTTTCCCTCTACAGTCACATTTATTGACAAGTCAGCGCAGTTGAAGTCTTCCTTATGAGCATAATAAGCCTTTGCCACCTAAAGTAACAAAACAGAATACGGATAATAATAATAATATTGCTGTGGAAATGTTTGACCTCATGTGTGCACACTGGAAATATTGGTTAAACTTCTTACCTTCACTTTAATTTTTCCTTTACCGGAAAGGTTTACATCTATTCCCATTCCCACTAGTCTCTGAAAAGACAAAATAAATACCAGAAAGAATATCAGAAGGAGAAAATATCCAAAAATTAAGATAACTAAGTAATAATGAAAAGTCACTCTTGATAAGAACTGTAAACTTACAGTGTCACCTGGAGGACAACAGGCCAAATTACAGTAGCTCCGCAGTGTCCTCATCTCAATGTATATGAACCCCCCCTATTTGTGTGTGTGTGTGTGTGTGTGTGTGTGTGTGTCATGCCACAGGAGTTTAGATTTAGGACAGGACCACCACATAAATCCTTGTTCTCTTAAGCCATTTTTTTATTTCTGTCAGTGTTTTGTGTCACTATCCCAGTTATTAAACCACCTTAACCTTATTTTAATTTAAAAAAGAATAACGAAAATCCTTATTGTTTTTCCACACGATTTACCATAAATATAAATGTGTTGTATAGCTAATAAATAACCTTTAATTGCAGTACTGTCATTCATACATTTGTGACATTCTGTTTACCTTTAATTCTGTTTCCACTTTTTCGTTTTTGTCCAAAGTCAGCTTTTCCATCTCAGACCTCCCTTGAACGGTGAACTTTGCATTGATTGTACGGAAGGGGGCTTCAGGTATACTCAGTGCGTACTCTGATAGGGCTTCCAAAGCCATGATAGTGTCCTATAGTGTTTACAATATATAGTGTTTTCATTTTTCTATAATGTTTGGAATTAAAGTAAAAGACATATAGTAAGTACCATTCAGTCTCATTAGACCCACCTGTGTTGATTTGAAACCTCCATCATAGTTCTCTTGTGAAGACAAGAAACATGCGGCAGCATTTGCTGTTAATAAGTCCTTGTGTGCTAGTGCAGTCAGAAGAGCGTAAGCGGTGGTCTCTACTGTTAATCCCACTCCAGGGGGCACACGGTAAGTTTTTGCCTCATTTACCAGCCGCATATTTTCATCATCTTGCCAAACAAGACACTCTTCCGCTAATCAGTAAAATTGAGCAGGAGAGAGTAAAGAATTTACAGAAAAACTTATATTAATAATAAATGACAAATATAGACCACTTTCAACACTTCCATAAAGTTGTCAATATGTGGTAAGATACCTGGTTTTGCAAGACTAGTTAAAAAGACTGAGTTTCTTTATTTATTAACCCCAGGCATATGTATTTTTGATAGTGATTGTACTCCATACATAGTTGGTCAGCGAGGCAGACAGACAAACAGTATGCCGTAATGGCCAATGCATAAGGTCTTTTGAGATCATCGACCCGGTTAAGAAGGAAGTTGGTGGCAAGAGAGATGCTTTTATTCTAGTGAGCATAAAAAGACAGTGTTAGTAAGTATATATATATATATATATATATACACTCAAGTTTTACAAGTGAACACAAAAGCACTAAAATATAATTTTCCTTCCATCACCATGTCCCCTATAGTGGCTCTGTAAATTGTGGTTTAAGTGCCCAAATAGTTTTTTGATGCCAGTGTAACTAATGCAATCCCTGGTTCTTACCACTCCGATTATTTCTTCATCCAAATAAGGGAGGGAACGATAAAGAGCTATCGTGATAAAAGCTGTTAAAGAGGCATCTTGCTCAACTCCTCCAACACCTCCCTATAAGAGAAACACTGAATATCAGCACATTTATTTTAGGAATGCAATTCCTGTTTATACTATTTTGCAGTGTTTTATGTGTTGTTTTATCAAGTGTTTGACAAGGTAAAACTTTTTGCAAAACACTTTGGTGTACTGACAAATGATGGAAAGCACTTAGACCTGCATTTCCCTGTGAATGACTGGATTAGGATCAGTGAAAGACCCATCGGAGCTTTGTGTTTTAATCAGATATGTCACTGCGTGGCGGATGTCCTCCTGTGAAATTATCTTCTCTGTTGTTCCTTGCTGTTCAAGAGTTTCTATCTGTCGTTCAGCCACAAGAGACAACACTTTCACCACCAGCGCAGTCAACCTAAGAGAAGTGAGAAGCCATCTAATACTTTAAATAGTTTGGGATTCTAAATCTAAACATTTTATTTGGATGTGGCAAGTGCAGCACAAAACAAGTCACATTTGAATGACTTTGCATATTGTTAGCATTTTTACCAGGTACTTGTGGGATAGTTTAGCCAAGCTCCATAGGATCCATCAGGCTTTTTGAATGTTAAAATCCGTTCATATGCTGCCAGAATAAAATGTGAGTCAGAGCTGGGTATCGCCTGACACAATCAAACTGTGTTAAATCATAGGCCTTGGTCAGGAAAGACACAATATTAATTAATATTAATGCCAACAAGGCAGTGAATGATATTTGGTGCAATTATTTAAGGGAAATTCGCCCAAAAATTTAAATTCTGTTATCATTTTCTCAATTTTACTTCATTCTAAACCCATATTACTTTTCTATTTCTTTGAAAAAAAAAATTTTTAAAGTGATTTTCATGTTTTTACCTTGTTTCCCTTCCCCCAGAAAATGTATCTTTAAAAGGCTCAGTGGTTAAGCATTGCGTTAGCAGCGCAGGTTGTGGGTTCGATTCCCAGGGAACACACATACAAAAAATTATAATACAGATATATATCTGAATAGCATGGGTTCGGAAAAGCAGCCTCACAACATCTACCCTGACTAAGGTCTATTCATTGCAATTATTTTACATTTTTTTAATTTCTTATGTGGCATGTAGATATCCTAAACCTTGCTCAATGAAATCCAGTGCTTTGTCTCTAGATCCTGGTTCCAGTTCTATCCAACGTTGGCTTTTGTCCAGGTAGCGGATTGATAAGGCAGTAGGAGACATAAAGATCATAGTCTGCTCTCCACAGCCTAAAGGAGCTCGGATCAGATTTTCCACTTTGGATGATGAGAGTAATGGAACAGCAGTGGACTTGGCAAATACTTCTTCTACATTCAGAAAAAAAACTAAATGTTTATTCTAAGAGAACATCACAACAAATATTATTAAGCTTGACCATGACAAATAAATTAAGTTAAATAAGGATTATCAGTAATGGAGAATTTGAGAGCATTCACAACAACTTTAAACATGTTGCTTTGGACCTTCTAGTTTGACAAACAGGTTGACATCTGTTTCAGGAACAGTGTTGTTCGGAAAAAATCCATTGATAAACAAGTGCCGGTCACTTCTACCTGATGAGCAGAGTTCAGATTTGAATACATGGTGAGGTTACAATGTCACATACTTTGTCAGATATGAATATTTAGTAAATTAAACAGGCACTTAAATGACAGCAAAAAATCTCACCATCCAGATTAATAAAATACGTCAGCTCTTCTCTTATTTCCACTCCTTCATTCTGAGACATACGAAGACACATATATATATATATATATATATATTAGAATCACTGAAAGGATATGATCTAATTTCCCAGTTCCCTTACCTTGACAAGGAGCATCTTTTGAATGGCATCCACTCTTACATTTTCTTCTTCTTCAACTTCATAAAGTTCAATAGTGATCGGGATTTCACCTATTTTCATGGGAACAGCAGGAAAAGTCACAGTTTGAGATGACTGTGGCTCCAGACTTATTCGGACAGCAGAAGAGGAAGATGCTGATCCCGGTGAACAAAGACCATCCACTTGTTGCATTTTCGCAATGAGCTGACCAGGAAAGTAATGAAGAAGATATATTAATCTCAGTAATCATCAATCTACTGTATTACAGTGCATAATATAACAAATTATGTTATGATTACTTTAAATGAACTGGTTATTTAATAAACAATATGATATAATATGACTGAACCAACCTGACTACACAAGTTAAGTAATTTTTAATGGACAGGCAGAAATATATTACTTCAGGTAACAACTTTTTACAGGTTGAAAGATACATTTTAATTATTATAAATGTTAATTTATAATGCATACGCTAATTTATTTTATGCATTAGAAAATGTATGTATCTACTGTAAATGCATATAGCAATTATTATTACTAAAGTGGTATTTCTGGAGAAAAAAAATCAAACAAACCTCCCTTTCCATCTTGCCATAATTAAAGATCACTGCAACTATAGACAGTTGCTCAAAGCGTTTAACCGAATAGGGAAGCCTCAAGGAAATAAACAATGACTTAAATACAGTAAGGTCAACTGGCTCTGCCACACAAAAACCTGCAAACAAAAAAAGTAAACAGTTTAGTACTTTGGTGGATTTCAATTAAATTTGACAGCGGTGAGAGGGAAAATTACCATGGGATGGAGAAAAACTGAGAGACTGGATCTCCCATGTTGTGATAGAGTGTGGTAAATGGATTTTGTGCCTGGAAGAAAGACTTTGTGCAATTAAACCATTATTCAACCTTTGTAAATTTTAACACTGTTTTAACACTTCACTGGAAATCCAATGGAAACATTTAAATTGTAATACTTGTATGTGTATTTCATTGTAAATTTATATTTACATTTAATTTACAAAATTATTATATTACATGTGTGAACACATTGTCCTTTAGACTTTAATATTTTATGCACACAACAATTATACACTCACTGGCCACTTTATTAGGTACACCTTGCTAGTACCTGGTTGGACCCCCTTTTGCCTTCAGAACTGTATTAATTTTTCGTGGCATAGATTCAACAAGGTTTTGGAAACAATCCTCAGAGATTTTGGTCCATATTGACATGATAGCATCACGCAGTTGCTGCAGATTTGTCGGCTGCCCATCCATGATGCGAATCTCCCGTTCCACCACATCCCAAAGGTGCTCTATTGGATTGAGATCTGGTGACTGTGGAGGCCATTTGAGTAAAGTGAACTCATTGTCATGTTCAAGAAACCAGTCTGAAATGATTTTAGCTTTGTGACATGGTGCATTATCCTGCTGGAAGTAGCCATCAGAAGATGGGTACACTGTAGTCATAAAGTGATGGACATGGTCAGCAACAATACTCAGGTAGGCTGTGGTGTTTAAACGATGCTCAATTGGTACTAAGGGGCTCAAAGTGTGCCAAGAAAATATCCCCCACACCATTACACCACCACCACCAGCCTGAACCGTTGAGACAAGGCAGGATGGATCCATGCTTTCATGTTCTTTACTCCAAATTCTGACCCTGCCATCTGAATGTCACAGCCGAAATCGAGACTCATCAGACCAGGCAACGTTTTTCCAATCTTCTATTGTCCAATTTCGGTGAGACTGTGCGAATTGTAGCCTCCGTTTCCTGTTCTTAGCTGACAGGAGAGTCACCCGATGTGGTCTTCTGCTGCTGTAGCCCATCTGCTTCAGGGTTCGACATATTGTGCATTCAGAGATGGTATTCTGCAAACCTTGGTTGATACAACAAGATGGCGCCGCTCATGGCAGCTACAGTGCTTGGCTCTTCAGTGCTTGTAATGTTTTTGTTTGTTTTTCCTGTTTTTTGTTTCTCAAACAAGATAATTTTTAACAGGGACGAACTGCTGAACATTCGGCAGAACACACCACAAAATCTTTTACCAGATTTTGATTATTTGGTCATTGTACAGGTGAATCTCAATAAATTAGAATGTCATGGAAAAGTTGATTTACTTTTAGTAATTCAACTCAAATTGTGAAACTCGTGTATTAAATAAATGCAATGCACACAGACTGAAGTAGTTTAAGTCTTTGGTTCTTTTAATTGTGATGATTTTGGCTCACATTTAACAAAAATCCAAAACTATCTCAACAAATTAGAATATGGTGACATGCCAATCAGCTAATCAACTCAAAACACCTGCAATGTTTTCTGAGCCTTCAAAATGGTCTCTCAGTTTGGTTCACTAGGCTACACAATTATGGGGAAGACTGCTGATCTGACAGTTGTCCAGAAGAATATCATTGACACCCTTCACGAGGAGGGTAAGCCACAAACATTCATTGCCAAAGAAGCTGGCTGTTCACAGATTGCTGTATCCAAGCATGTTAGCAGAAAGTTGAGAGGAGGGAAAAAGTGTGGAAGGAAAAGATGCACAACCAACCGAGAGAACCGCAGCCTTATGAGGATTGTCAAGCAAAATCGATTCAAGAATTTGGGTGAACTTCCCAAGAAATGGACTGAGGCTGGGGTCAAGGCATCAAGACCCACCACACACAGACGTGTCAAGGAATTTGGCTACAGTTGTCATCAGAGGCGTCTTACCTGGGCTAAGGAGAAGAAGAACTGGACTGTTGCCCAATGGTCCAAAGTTCTCTTTTCAGATGAGAGCAAGTTTTGTATTTCATTTAGAAACCAAGGTCCTAGAGTCTGGAGGAAGGGTGGAGAAGCTCATAGCCCAAGTTGCTTGAAGTCCAGTGTTAAGTATCCACAGTCTGTGATGATTTGGGGTGCAATGTCATCTGCTGGTGTCTGTCCATTGTGTTTTTTGAAAACCAACACCACTGCACCTGTTTACCAAGAAATTTTGGAGCACTTCATGCTTCCTTCTGCTGACCAGCTTTTTAAAGATGCTGATTTAATTTTCCAGCAGGATTTGGCACCTGCCCACCCTGCCAAAAGCACCAAAAGTTGGTTAAATGACCATGGTGTTGGTGTGCTTGACTGGCCAGCAAACTCACCAGAACTGAACCCCATAGATAATCTATGGGGTATTTTCAAGAGGAAAATGAGAAACAAGAGACCAAAAAAAATGCAAATGAGCTGAAGGCCACTGTCAAAGAAACCTGGGCTTCCATACCACCTCAGCAGTGCCACAAACTGATCACCTCCATGCCATGATGAATTGAGGCTCTAAAAAGGAGCCCCTACCAAGTATTGAGGACATATACAGTAAATGAACATACTTTCCAGAAGGCCAACAATTCATTAAAGAGTTGAATTACTGAAATTAACTTTTACATGACATTTTAATTTATTGAGATGCACCTGTACTGGACATTGTAGTTGACAGAGTCGTAGCTCTGGTCAAACGCTATAGGACACGCAGACGGGAGAAGCGTGCCGGTGCGCTCGTGAAGCTTCGTCAGCGCGGACTTAGAACGCCGTTGCCTAGCATCCATCCATCGAATCTCCGCTCTCTACCCAACAAAATGGACAAACTCCTTCTGCTCTCCCAGACGAATAAAGGGGGTCTTACACCGAACAAGAAGCGCAGCGCCGTGTCGTGCCATGTCTTTAAAATTCGAACACATTGTTTTCTATGTGTGTACGCACACCGGCGGCGTCATTCGGCGTCTGTCCGCAGCGCCCAGAAACTACTCAGGATGCTGTTCAAATTCCGGCCACGCCATATAGCGCCATCTGCATCGTTTTATATTAAATAACATCATATTTGTCTCAAACCGTTGTTAATACATTATACCAAGATACCACTGCTGCAAAATACTGTACACATTAGTTTTACAGCTTGAATAAAATGTAAACATATAGAATTAAATGTATAATAAACGTAATCCTTTTAATCTTTTATATTTGTCTTGAGACATTTTTACATACGCAAAATATTACAGTATAGGTCTATGTAACAATTGTCTGTCGTGATTACATTCAGGTAATTTATTAGTATAGAATGTGCGCGTCTGGTGTGCGATACCTCGAGTTGTCCTAGACGCGGCGCTGCGCTTCTCGTTCGGTGTACGACCCCCTTAAGGATTTCTCAAACTCTGCTGCTCTGTGCTTCACGGAAACCTGGCTGAATGATGCAATACCGGACAGCGAGTTTCATCTGTCAAATTTCCAGCTGATTAGTTCTGATCGCGATTCAGAATCAATGGGGAAATCGTGCGGCGGCGGGACGTGCTTTTACATCAATGAGAGGTGGTGTACAGATGTAAATGTGTTAAAGAAGATGTACTGTTAAGATCTAGAAACACTCTTAATCAACTGCAAGCCGTTCTACTCGCCGCAGGAGATTTGTTCCTTCATTCTCGTGAGTGTTTACATTCCACCGCACGCGAATGCGAGATGAGCTTTACAGAAACTCGCTGATCTGTGATCACAGACACAGAACAAAAACACCCGGACTCTGTTTTAATAATTCTTGGCGACTTTTATAAAGCAAATATCTGCCAAAATACAGACAGCACATCACATGTCCCTCCAGAGACAGTAATATATTTTATCACTGTTTTACAACGATAAAGGATGCATATCACTTTGTCCCACGGCAGCTTTAGGACTATCTGATTACTGTTTGGTTCATCTTATACCAACCTACAGGACAGAAATAAAAATAGCTAAACCTGTATTAAGAACTGTTAAAATAAGGACTAATGAAGCAGAGCAAGATTTAAAAACTTGTTTTGACCTAACTGATTGGAGTGTTTTTGAGGCTGCTGCAAACGATCTGGACGAGCTCACAGAGACTGTAACATCTTATATCAGTTTCTGTGAGGATATGTGCATTCCTACCAGGACTCGTTTAACCTACAACAGTGACAAACCATGGTTCACTTCAAAACTCAGACAGCTCCGTCAGGCCAAAGAAGATGCTTACAGAAAGGGGATGACGTCTTGTATAAACAGGCCAAATACACACTGGAAAAGGAGATCAGAGTGGCAAAGAGGAATTATTCTGGCAAGCTAAGGAACAAATTATCTTCTTGTGGTTCTGTTTCAGTGTGGAAGGGTATGAAAGACGTCACCAGTTACAAGTCACCATCCCCCAGCGCTGTGGAGAATCAACAACTGGCAGACGATTTTAATTACTTTTACTGTAGGTGTGTAAAAACACCCCACACCCACCCTGAACACCTCTCCACACAACCATTAACACCTCAAGCAACCCCCCTCTCCCTCACACATGTACTGAATATAAGTGAAGATGACGTGCACCAGGTCTTCAGAGAGAACAAAAGAAGGAAAGCACCAGGATCAGACAGTGTGTCACCAGCCTGCCATAAAACCTGTGCTGACCAGCTGGCCCCCATCTTCACAAAAATCTTCAACAGATCACTGGAGCTGTGCAAAGTCCCCTCGTGCTTCAAATGCTCCACCGTCATTCCCGTCCCAAAGAAACCAAAAATAATTACTGGACTTAATGACTACAGACCTGTGGCTCTAACGTCTGTAGTCATGAAATCATTTGAACGACTGGTTTTGGCTTATCTGAAGGCCTCCACTGGACCCTTACTGGACTCCCTGCAGTTTACCTACAGAGCAAACAGGTCTGTGGATGATGCAGTCAACACTGGACTGCATTTCATCCTGCAGCATTTGGACAGACCAGGGACTTATGTGAGGATCCTGTTTGTAGACTTCAGCTCTGCTTTTAACACCATCATCCCGGACACCCTTCAGAATAAACTGACACAGCTCTCCATCCCCACCTCCGTCTGTCAGTGGATCACCAGCTTCCTGAGAGACAGGCAGCAGCTAGTGAGGCTGGTAAAATTCTCATCCAACACCTGTACAATCAGCACTAGAGCTTTTCAGGGCTGGGTTCTCTCCCCACTGCTCTTCTCCCTGTACACGAATGACTGCACATCTAAAGATCCCTCCGTCAAGCTCCTGAAGTTTGCAGACGACACCACACTGATCTGCCTCATTAAGGACGGTGATGAGTCTGCTTACAGACAGGAGGTTAAGGAGCTGGCTGTCTGGTGCAGTCTTAACATGCTTGAGCTTAACACGCTCAAAACAGTGGAGATGATCGTGGACTTCAGAAGAAACCCCCCTGCTCTCCCCCCACTCACCATCATGAACAGCACAGTGACTGCAGTGAAGTCATTCAGATTCCTGGGCTCCACAATTTCTCAAGACCTGAAGTGGGACAATCACATTGAGTCCATGGTGAAAAAGGCCCAGTAGAGGCTGTACTTCCTTCGCCAACTGAGGAAGTTCAACCTGCCACAGGCTGTTGATACAGTTCTACTCTGCCATCATTGAATCCATCCTCTGCACGTCAATAAGTGTCTGGTTCAGCTCAGCTACCTAAATCTGACCTCAGAAGACTACGGAGGGTAGTTCGGACTGCTGAGCTAATCATTGGTCCAACCATCCAGAGTGAGCAAAAGAGCTAGCAAAATCACTCTGGACCCCTCACATCCAACACAATCCCTCTTTGAACTGTTACCGTCTGATCGACGCTACAGAGCTTTGAGCACCAGAACAACCAGACACAGAAACAGTTGCTTTCCCCAAGCAATCCATCTCATAAACACTTGACATTAAACGTGGAACACACAACACTATTATATAATTATTTATTCACCACACATACTTATTTTTTCATTTCAAATTTGAACATGTCAGACCTCACACATAATTGTCTGTATTGTATATTGTATTTTTGCCATTTTGTACATTGCCTATTTGAATATTTGTATATTGTTCTTTTGTTGTCTGTGTCCTGTCCTGTCACTGTCATTCTGTTTCACTGTGGAGCTTCTGTCACTATAACAAATTCCCTGTATGTGTAAACATACCTGGCCAATAAATCTCATTCTGATTCTGATTGGTTGTAACGATTGGTTATTTGAGTTACTGTTGCCTTTCTATCATCTCTAACCTGTCTGCCCATTCTCCTCTGACCTCTGACATCAACAAGGCATTTTCGTCCACACAACTGAAGCTCACTGGATATTTTCTCTTTTTCGGACCATTTTCTGTAAATCCTAGAGATGGTTGTGCGTGAAAATCCCAGTAGATCAAGCAGTTTTTGAAATACTCAGACCAGCCCGTCTGGCACCAACAACCATTCCACGTTCAAAGTCACTTAAATCCCCTTTCTTCCCCATTCTGATGCTCGGTTTGAACTTCAGCACGTTGTCTTCACCACTACTAGATGCCTAAATGCATTAAGTTACTGCCATGTGATTGGCTGATTAGCAATTTGTGTTACCAAGCAATTGAACAGGTGTACCTAATAAAGTGGCCTGTGAGTGTATATACCTTCTTTGTAATTACAGGCAGACAACCTACTCACCTAATTTTGTCTTTCACGTCAATCTGCTTAAACTCAAAGCTTGGAGGGAAATATCGACGAATTGATTCTATCCCGAAGTCTGAGAAATCATCAACTTCATTAGAATTAACAGCTGTGGGAATGAAATGATGGAAAATCATTTGTGGAAGAAAAAATCAGATGAATTTACAGCACTGATTACTGACTTGTGCATGATGGCTTTTTATTAAGATGTTATACTCACTTCTGCCATGCCCTTTTCTCTGGTCCTCTTTCCTCTTTTCGTCTCTTAGCTTGGTTGCAAACTCACAGCACTCTTGAAAGACTTTTACACAGTCTTTGCTTTCCATTTTGCTCACTCTTTTCGCTCGTTCCTCACAAGTTAACTTCATAGGAATCAGGGTGAAGCCATGGCGACAGCATTTCTGCAATTCTGCTTTCTTAAATGCAGCTTCTACACAACAAAAGTGATGAGCAAGAGAAACTGACAGTAATTGGACATCTTCGAGAGCAAAAACCAGGTCAAAGCTGGAGTAAGTTCACAATCTGATCATAATACATGGCTAAAAAAGTGCAAAATGCCTCCATATTGACAAATGAAATATACAAATACTGAGTGCACCTTTAAATGACCAAAGCATAAGCTTTGAGAATTGATACAAAAGGTAAAAAAATTTCATAATGACAATACTATACCTTTTCTAGCCATTTCTGCTTGAATATCTATAGAACGTTTGTTGCGTCTAAAACCAGACTCGCAGCTGAAACCTAGACGCACAATGAATTTGAAAATATTATTTGCATATTGTAACAGCTCTGTCATGTACAGACGATGAGCCCAGTAAAACCAGTCTGATTCTTTCTTGAGCATTATTTGGCACCTTTTCTCATCATTGAACGGAATGAGGTTGAGTGGGAGATGAAGGCCAGGCCAGCATCGTTAAAAACAGCAGCTGTGTTCTCTCCACCACCATATGAACACCCCAGATCATAAGACTGCATGGAGGTGAACACCTTTACACAGGAAAATGGGATACAGTTAAGAACTCAAGAGCAGATCAAAAGATTCAATATCAATTTTTTCTTATATGTCTATTTGGTCTAAGCTTTTGACTGAAAAACACACCTGTTTTGGAGTGAGTTTGTTTTGAGCACCCAGGGCGTAAAAGGCTTTGTCCACAACTAATAAGGCCACTTTTGCATTCTTCTGCATTCCTACATCAATGTCAAGCTCAGCGGATTCATCTGGTTGATATATATGATTCTTATGCAGTTTTATCTCAAGCTAAATAGGAGATGGGACAGCAGAACTGTAAACATCTGGCACTTTATTTTACTATACTGTACAATTGTATTATAAACGTACAAAATCTGTAAAAAAATGTAACATTATGCTTTTTGACATCTGTGTACCTTTCCCTCACACTTGTCTTCTACATCTACCCATACTGAGTTTGCAATGACGTCACCATTTGTGTCATAGTAATAGGCGATCACTCTGAAGGACGGGATCATCTCTGGTTTGATATGGATGGCTATTTTTACTACCGAACCTGATGCAACAGTGTTTGCTGATCTCAGCATGCCTCTACTGAGAATCTGAAGAGACACAGACATTTGATAAGAGTTGTCATGTTTATAAAATATTACTACAAAAACTTAATTAGTTACTTAATGAGTATTTTTTTTCCAGTAAAATATCTAAACATCCTTAAATCAAGATAAATGTGCTAGAGAAGCAAGTGTGTGTGACATTATTGTTTTCAGAGAATAAACAATTGTTATTTTTAAGCATAACTTTAACAAATTGTGAGGTTTATGCAAATAAAATAAAAAAATAATAAATACTGGAATACAAGGCAAAGATGTTTTACCAGATGTAATGGAAATTCACTTCAAAATTGCAATATATTACTTACCATATAATATATTTGCCCATCTTCTGGATTGCCATTGACATACAATGTAACATCCAGAGACTCTTCTGGTGACAGGACTTTATTAGTCACACTAATATGCAGGAAGCTGTTTGTTGAGGATTTCATTGGGCGCAATTCTTTTGTTGACTTGAAAACATCCACTGTTGCCTGTTGAAATGAACAGGTCAAAAATATACAGCTTACACAATACGGGACTTGAAAGTATTTTTACAAGTAGACCTGTTTCACTCTGCCCACACAAACATTGCATGCTGAAACTTAATATATAATAGAAAATAAGTTCACTGCTTTTGCCAGCAGTCTGAAACAGGCCTTGTATGTATCGATAAAGCTTTATTTTTGTAATGTATTAACCTGCACTGAAACTGAAGGTGGTGTTCCTTCCAAGTTGAAAATATGAAATGCGACTCCCTCTTTATTAGTTTTAACATCTTTATACTTTTTTGTGGTGCTTGAGACATTTAAGTGCACTTGAACACCTTCAGCTGGGGAACCATTTGGCTGACGGACTGTGACCTAGCCAAAAACAGAAACCACTGTTATCGTAGCACAAAATCATCAAAGATATGTTAATTAAAGCTACCATTATAAATTACTGCAAGCATGATTCTTTGTGACTGACAGTATCATTATGATGCATTGTAAAGATTTGACATTAATCAAAGGGTATTTCTTTACCACCACTTCAATGGGGAATGTAGGTGTGTAGAACGATCTTGTCCGAGACAGATCCACATTGTACGGGCTCAAAACAATAGGAAGGAAAGCTTCGGATTCCTGTACTTCACCACCTTATGAGAGGTGCACAGTCGTTTTTTATTTTAGAACTACCTTGCCAACTAAGAAATGTTGTACATTTTAACTAGCTAATCTTGGTTGCATTTTTGTCCTTTAAAAGTTCAATTAAATGAATCTTAAAATATGATTACTTAAAATATCCGTGACTGTGACAGCAATGTAGAATTGGGCCTGTGTTGCTGCTAATTCTTCTAATGCTGAATTCAGTTTTTGACTGAGGTCTGAGATTTTAATTGTAATCTCAGCATGGCCTTCTTTCACCTTAAAAAGGGAAAGACACAATATAAAGAGTGATCAATGTGTATAGTAATCTGTTAATGTACTTATTTGTCTTGGAGGCTCAAGAAGGGACGGTTTCTACTCACAGATCCAGTTTTCTCCAGTCCTTTGATTAATTCAATTTCTCCAGCATTATTCTCTGACTCATCCTTTTTTATCCCAAAACGACAGTGGAAACCACCATCAATAGTCTTTCCATATGTGTATCTTTCAAATGAGGAAAAAAAAAACTTTTTAACCTACTATCTAAAATTTTGTACATTTTGTTTACACTGTATAACCCCAATTCCAGAGAAGTTGGGACATTTTGTAAAAGGCAATAAAATAAGATTCAAATCACAAGAATATGTGATAATATTGTTAATTGTCTTTAACTTTTTATTTAAGTGACAAAAGTACAAAGAAAATATTTCCAAAGTTTTCACTGACCAACGTAAATGTATTTTGTAAATATGAACAAATTTTGTTTTTGATGGTTGCAACACATTCCAAAAAAGTTAGGACCGAGGCTAAATAAAAGAGAAAAGGTTATAGAATATCCACATTAAACTGATTTGAAACAATTCAGAGTAAGGAGGTGAATTGTAATAGGTCAGGGTATCTTGTTTGGGTATAAAAGGAGCATCTCAGTCTTTGCAAGCAAAGCTGGATCATGGCTCATCACTTTCTGAGTGTATCAAACTAATCAAACTATCAAGTTTGTATCAAGTATCAAACTAATCAAAAATTACATTTTGCAATGCAAAATTGCAAATAATTTGTCTTTCACCAAGTACCATACATAATATTGTGAAAAGATTCAGGGAATCCATAGAAATCACAGTACAGTAGGGCAAGGCAGGAAAACTAAGTTGAATGTGCTTGACCTTTGAGCCCTCAGATGGCATTGCATAAGAAAACAGGCTCAGAAGTACTTCAGAAAACCACTGTCATTTACCACAGTCAGCTACTGCATCAAGAAATGCAACTTGAATATCTGTCACTGTAGGAGAAAGCTACATCAATTCTATGCAGCGATGCTGCCGGGTTCTCTGGGCCAGAGCTAATCTCAGATAGTAAAAAAGAAAATGTGTGCTGTACTCAGATCAGTCCACATTTCAACTTGTTTAAAGGAAAAATGGATTTCGAGTTCTCAGTCCCAAAATACCAAAGGGACCATCCAGACTTTCATTAGCGACAGAAGCAAAAGCAAACGTCTGTCATGGTATGGGAGTGCAGCAGGGAAAACATCATGGGTGATTGCCATATGTGCGAACACTGTAAAAAAAAGTTGAGTCAACTTAAAATTTTGAGGCAACCAGCTTCAGCAGATTTTTTTATTTTTCTCAAGTTATTGTTTTATGTTTATACAACAAAAAATAGAGAATCTCCTGCAAAAATAAGTTGAGAGAACTCAAAAATCTGCTGAAGCTGGTTGCCTTAAAATTTTAAGTTGGTTCAACTTTTTTTTTACAGTAAAGATACTATTAAAATGGAGGCATATATTGGGATTGTACAGAGATATATACTGCCATCAAGATGATGTCTTTCATGGGAAGTCCATGGTTATTAGTTCAAGACAATGCCTGCTTTCATTCGGCATGTGCTACAACAGCATGGTTTCACAGAGACAAAGTGAATGTGTTAAGGCGGTCGGTCGCACACCGAACGAGAAGCGCAGCGCCGCGCAGCGCCGCGTCTAGGACAACTCGAGGTATCGCACACCAGACGCGCACATTCTATACTAATAAATGACTTGAAGTGTGTTGTAACGGTTGTGTCCTGGTGAATTCAGTAGGCAGCAACCGACGACAGTGAATGTAATCACGACAGACAATTGTTACAAAGGCCTATACTGTAATATTTTGCGTATGTAAAAATGTGTCTCAAGAGAAATATAAAAGATTAAAAGGATTCCGTTTATTATACGTTTTATTCAAGCTGTAAAACTAATGTGTACAGTATTTTGCAGCAGTGGTATCTTGGTATAATGTATTAACAACGGTTTGAGACAAATATGATGTTATTTAATATAAAATAATGCAGATGGCGCTCTGTGGCGCGGCAGGAATTTGAACAGCGTCCTGAGTCGTTGCTGGGCGCTACAGACAGACGCCGAATGACGCCGCCGGTGTGCGTACACACATAGAAAACAATGTGTTCGAATTTTAAAGACATGGCGCGACGCGACACGGCGCTGCGATTCGTATCCGGTGTGCGACCCCCTTTAGACTGGCCTGCCTACAGTCCAGATCTGTCTCCAATTGAAAATATAATGAAAAAGAGAATCAGACAACGGAGACCATAGACTGCTGAGCTTCTGAAGTCTTGTTTCAAGCAAGACTGGACAAAGGGTTTGCTTGCACAATTTTAACAATTAATATCCTCAATTCCCAAACAATGTAACATTGTAATTAAAAGGAAGGTTGATGTGACAAAGTGTTAAACATGCATCTTTCCCAACTTTTTTGGGGAGTGTTATAGCCATCAAAATCTAAATTTGTTCATTTACAAAATACATTTACGTTGATCAGTGAGAACTTTGGACATTTTTTCTTTGTGCTTTTATCAATTAAATAAAAGTTAAAGAGAATGATTGAATCACAGATTCTTGATTTTATTGCATTTTACAAAATGTCCCAACTCTGGATTTGGGGTTGTAATACAGGTTTGGAATAGCATAGGGATGGGTAAATAATGACACAATTCTTATTTTGGGGTAAACTATCCCTTTAAGACCATTATTTGATCTGAATGTGAACTTACGAGGCTTTAATGGTGAATATATATGTCTCAGCATTCACAAGAAGAAAGGTTTTCTCTGAATGAATAGAAACCTCAAAGCTGGGAAGAACTGACAAAAATGCATTGTATTTAAGTTAGATTCAATACAATATCTGTAAACAAAGAGATAATTCATTTTGTATAGATATTTATAATATTAAGAATATATCTGAAAGTTCATATCTAATTGTTTAATTTGACTTACCAAACATCTGGACCTTGAATTCACGCAGTGCAGCATTTTCCTCGTCACCTTTGTAATGTGCTGTAATCTTCCATACACCAGGTCTAGAAAGATTTATTTAAAAGTCTGATATGGACTGAAATAAATACAGCAGATTCACAATGGTGTCATCATAGAGTGAAGAGCATGCTATTATTTATTTCCATAAACATCACTTGTTTATACTACAAGGTTTTGATATTGACTTGATATTGAGATTGACTGTACTTTGCGATATCAGGGATGTGGTAGTCCTTGGACAGAACGGCACCTTCAACTCTGTAGGATGATTTCTTGATCTTGTTCCCCTCAGCATTCTGGGGATACAGATTAAGGTTAGACAGGACACTCCAGTTTCTTAATTTGCTCAATAAATGATGGCAAAGATTTAGGTAGCACTTTATTTTACAGTACGTGTACTTCCCTGGTACATCCTATTTCCATATAGTTACTTACTATGTACCATCTACCATTAATTACTCAATAAGCACCTTGGTCCATGTTTATACCTCCAACGTGAGTACCGCATAACTTATTCTGTACCTTAACTAATAGATACATACACCAGTACTTAGTAAGTATATGGAAATATGACTGTAAAATAAAGTGCACAATTTTACATAAACAGAATGACCAATTCGTAAAACTTTGTAAACACTGTTGTGGAGAGCAATTTAACATTAACACACACTTGTTTGTAAGTACTACATATTTACCACGTGTATACCAAGTACAGAATGTGTCCACATAATAGCACATTCTTCCGTAGGTGCTACACATTTACCATGTAAATACCATTAGTATGTACAGTAATGTGTCTTATTAGTTACCATATACGGATACTGTAAAGACATGCCTGTTTGTACCCACTTGTCCGTAAGTACACTGTAAAAAGTGATAAGTTGACTTAACTTAAAAAAAATTGGGAAACCCGTTGCCTTAAAATTATTAAGTAAATAATAATAAATAAAAAATTAAGTGAATTGTCAAGTTCACTTAATTTTTTTGTATTTTTTATTATTTACTTAATAATTTTAAGGCAACGGGTTTCCTCAATTTAAGTCAACTTAAGTCAACTACTATATATTTACCGTGTATATACATTAGTAAGTACAGTAAAGTATCTAATTAGTTACCATGTACGGGCACTACCTGTAAGTGACCGTTCTTACCCACACTTGTCTGTATGTACAAACTAGTCACCATGCATGTACTACTGTTAAGTACAGCCGTGTTTCTTATTTGTTACCATGTACATACACTTCAGGTAAGTACCTTGTGTTACCACTCATTTGCCTGTAGGTACAAGATATTTACCATGTATTGTACCAGGGAAGTACACGTACTGTAAAATAAAGTGCTACCAGAATTTAAGCTGAAAACATTTTATTTTACAGTGTTCTTGTTACACGTGCTACGTATACTTACTATAGTAATAACAGTAAATGATGCCTAGTTATGCAGCTATCCCTAAACCAAAATGTAACTATAATCCTAATTAGTACGTTGTTAATTAATATTATTTAGTCCTTAAATGTACAATTAGACTGTAATAAGGACAGTATAAAATAAAGTGTAACCATACTTTCTTACTTACGTATATATTGACATAAACTATGTCTGATTTTGGTCGCATGGAGTGGTCGAAAGTGAAGATCCTGAACGAAACTGGGAAACACACATAAGTAGGTTAAATAAAAACACCACAGTAAAATGCACACAATTGACATGTTACTCATTTTATGTGAGAGGCTACATTTTTTTTCATCGTTCCACAGGGCTATTTAAACTAGAAAAGGAAAACAGATAAGAATTGTGGATCAGTTGTTTAGAAACTGTCACCAGCTAAATTATGAATAAACATGAATACAAAAATGACCGATCTTGATGTTGATGAAAAGAAAAATCCGTAGATACTTTATGTCATCTACCCTAAAAATAAAAATCCATTGATATGCTGTGTCTACTACCCAAATAGGTTTAGAATTTAATAAAATTTAGTTTGTAGGGGAGAGCGTGTTATTCCATGAAGATGTAGTGATGTAATTCACATATATAACTTTTATGAATCTTTTTGAGAAACCATGAGAAACAGGCAAATAGAAGAGGACCTGAATGTTCAGAAATTATTATTTAAGAAATTTGAAGCAGGCTTGTGTAATTGTCTGCTGATTTGAGAGCTGTATATGTGTCCGGCTCTGTGTTTTTCTGAATATCGCAATGTGTTTCTTCATCTATTTGCACACACTGGTTTGAACTATGGCATGTGTTTTATGGCATGTTCATTTACTTATTAGAAAAAGTTTTTTTTTGTATGAAAAAGATAATAGTATTTGATTGACAAAATATTTGAGTTAGTATTTTATTTGTTGATTCAATTACATAACACTTTAAACTGTTAAATGGTCATGCTACAACATGAACCTCATATATAGAGCATGCTGCCACATTTCACTTTCATTCTTTTGGGGTAAATAATGAAAAGTATACACTGTATTAATAAAACATATTTGTACTAGACATATGCAAAATTAATGTGGACAAAATACACTGAACCCCAAGTGGATTTTCACAAACCGAGAAAGCTAAACAGTGCCTAACTCTCTCTTACCAGTTATTATGACAACCCCGGGAATTGTGCAAACAAGAATCTTACCTACTTTTACTGTAACTTAAACTAAACTAAATTATACCAGTCTTGGAAAAAAGTATAATTCTTATGCTATTATAAGGTGGATACTAAGTGTCATTGACATTCTTTTTCATGCACATTTCGAAGATGTCACATGTTAATTGTACCTTTCTGTTTGGGGTTGTATATAGGTTGGTTCGTCTGAATAAAGATGTAGCCACTGTGTTTGGAGACCAGGACTCGGGTCTGCCATTTCTGACCATCAACTTCACATGCCAGGTTGAGATAGGGAGGCTCTCCGTTGATCGGTTTCAGGTCTGAACTTTTACTTTCAAATACCTTGAAGAGGAAATACACAGAAAATTCACCTCATAAAATGTAACTTATTTAAATGAAAGGATGAGTATAGTAATAGATGCTTTTTTTGTCTATTTTGTCTATCTAACTCATTTCAAAATTTGTTTTAACAGCTACATGTCTAATTATAATGTGTATTTATAGGTAACGACATGCTAAAATAAACATGGTCTTTGTATTAAATTACATGAAACTGTTTTTATTCATTTAGACATTTATTTTCTTTACCTCAAGATTCACTGCTTCAAACTGCTCCTTTTTGGTGATTGTTTTGGTCTCTCGTGTGGACATGGCAACACGCATCTCTGTTTCTAACTGACAGGACACAGGTTTGCCAAGCAATGCCTCCCCCACCTGAATCCATACGGGTTCTTTCACACCAACATGAAAAACACTCGGGGCAGTGATTAGGAATCTGACACACACACACACACACACACACACACACACACACACACACACACACACACACACACACACACACACACACACACACACACACACACACACACACACACACACACACACACACACACACACACACACACACACACACACACACACACACACACACACACACACACACACACACACACACACACACACACACACACACACACATATTTCATTAAAACACATTCACAATTTCATTAAACTCAATTCAGTTTCTTAACTAAACAATTTATGGTTGCACTTTATTTTACAGTGCGTCTACTTACATATACTTACATGTACAGTGTACGTACCTAAGAAATTACTGGTAATAAAAGGTAACTACAGAGGGTAGGGATTGATTTAAGGGTAGGTTCAGGGTTAGTACCCAGTTATTACATAGTTATAGTAATTACTTAAATAACTACCTAGTATGTACACGAGGAACAGGACTGTAAAATACAGTACTATAACCAAATTATTTATAAACATGGGAATGGCATTCAAAACCCATCTCATGTTGTATATGTTCATTTTTTCTGAGTAAGAATACGTAATAAAAGAGAAAACATGTAAATCATGAAAAGTTCTCATGGTATAAATGAAGCTAGAACTGAATGCAGGTTTGGGATTGTTTGCAGGTGACATTGGTACAGTGTAATTACAAAGGAACACTTTTTATATAAGGTTTGTAGGTAACAACATTAACATGAACTAACAATGAAAAATACAACAAATGCATTTATTAAATCTTAGTTTATGTTCATTTCAACATGTACATGTTTATGAATTAACTAATATTAACTAATTAGACCTTAAAAATTACACAAATTCGTTCTGAGTAATATTAATTAATTAAGTACTTACTATAGGGCTAAGGTCAGGGTTAACTACAAATTGTTTAGACTTAGTGGCTTGTAATTATGCATAATTTACTGTTATACTATAGTATGTAAGTACATGTAACTTGATGTACAGTGTGGTAACGCCTCTTCAAAAATTATTATTATTATTTATTATTAAGTCAACTGCCATTAAATTGCATTAATTATCGGCAATATTTTAGAAAAGCATACATTATGTACAACAGTAGCCTAAAACAATACATACATTGGTATTGGTTAACATTATTATTGTTGTTGTTATTAAGGTGCTGTCACGGTGCACATACGAGGGAGGAACGAGGAACACGAGATGAGGATGTAACTCAAATAAACAGTCTTTAATGACTCCAGAGAAGGCAGGGCAGGACAAGGCAAGGTAGACACAGACAGGAACACCGGGCAGTAACGAGTAGGCGGGAACACATGACACACACAGACAGAGGACTGACAGGTTCACAGCCTAGGTGTCATAACTATTACTCCTACAAGTGAATATGGTAACACTTTGTTGTTTTAAGGCAGGGGTGCCCAATCCTGCTCCTGGCGATTGACTGTCCTGCAAAGTTCAGCTCCAAATCTAATCAAACACACATGCCTTTAATTTTCAAGCGATCCTGAAGACCTTAATTAGTTGCTTCAGGTGTGTTTGTTTAGAGTTGGAGCTGAACATCGCAGGACAGTCGATTCGCCAGGAGCAGGACTGGACACCCCTATTTTAAGATATCCTTATTACATGTTACTTGTACTTACTATCATAATAACAATGATAATAACAATGCATTTTGCATAATTACATGCAAGTAACCCTAAAACAAACCCTAATCCTAACCCTAACCATATAGTAAGTACATGTAGTTAATTAATATTACTCAGTACTTAAATGCATAATTACACTGTAACAAGGACACCTTAAAATAAAGTGTAACCATTAATACAAGTAAACAATAATAATAATAATATATGATACTTGCCTCTTTTTGTTCTCTCCCTGAACAGCAGAACACATACACAGCAGCAGATAGAGAAGAGGACGCATGTGCACCTCCATGGTGAATGTGTTATTGCTTTGTGAGCAGTGTGAGGGAGGATTCCAAGAAGATTTTGGTAAAACTCTGCTAATGTTGCACAAGAGCAACTGAGTAAATGTTATTACGGAGATGAATCGGGGTTATCAGAGTCATTGCACAACCAGGTTCTGTGCTCTCTCTCATTGGATATACACTTAAAATGTCTTCTCCAAAGTCATGTGATTTGAAAGAAATTAAAAAATATATGGCAAAAATCCATGCTTTGGTGTGCTTTGGCTCAATTCTGTTTGGATTAGTGGTACATTTTGAAAATGAAGTACAAAGTCTGTCAGTGTTATCTAGGACCATGGTCTTTCATTGGATATAGTTGAAATATTATTTATTTATTTCAAAAACATTTGATTTACAATAAATTAAATCTGGTTTATTTCCAGAGAAAGGTTTAGGATTTAACTTTTTTTAATGAAAAACAAAAATCTTAAAACTGAGAAATGTTGACCTGAGCATCACATAAATTTCGCAACTTATTTGAACAAAAGGTCAGATGTTCTTGTTCCTTTGAAACACAAGATACTCTTTGGAATTATTTCAAATTATGCTGGATAACATGATCATCAGGTCTTGCACAAATATGTGGAGCACATGCAGTGCAGTGTTGAACATTTTTGATTAAATAAATGCAAATTCATCCATAGTACTGTATAAAGTCCCAAAGTGTACAAACAAAAAACACCAATATTGTTTATTAAATATCTTAAGCTATCTTTGTCTTATCTTATCACCTAACTTTTTTTCAACATTATTACACAGGACATTTTCAGTATTATTAGAAGGCATATAACTTGGCATACATTAGTGTCTGTCCTTCATTTTCTTAATAACTGAGTTCTGATTTCCTGTAAAGAACACATAAAATATGAAAAAATGTGTTTCTATGCTATTATTACTAGATTTCAATTTATATATTAGGAAATATACAGAAATAGAATCAAGTTAAACAATTATGTATTATTATTTACTATAATTGTATTATGTTTTATAAGAAAACAGTATTTCAGTCTTTATACTTCAAAATTTGGATCCCAGTCCCCCCTCCCTGTGTGTGTGTGTGTGTGTGTGTGTGTGTGTGTGTGTGTGTGTGTGTGTGTGTGTGTGTGTGTGTGTGTGTGTGTGTGTGTGTGTGTGTGTGTGTGTGTGTGTGTGTGTGTGTGTGTGTGTGTGTGTGTGTGTGTGTGTGTGTGTGTGTGTGTCTAACAGAGATTAGCCTGGTCAGTGGGTCTGTTGTGCTTTGACCTGGTCATTTGCATTTCTTCAATAATGCTATTCTCTTGATCTTCTATTTTAAATCTTCTACACAAGCTGTGCTTACCCCTCTCTAGAGAAACTCACCCCACATAATTAACTTAACTGTTTCTCATTGCTAAATAACAGATATTTCATACAATTTCTGTTTTCAGTAAAAACAAAAAAAAATTGAATGAAGTTCTTAAGGAATGTGGTTCTTGTTGAAATTTCTCTCATAATTTTTAATCAGGATTCCTGATGGAAATGCCCATTTGCAAAACATGATTCCAATATAAGGATGGTTCTGTAAAAATTACACAATAACTGAACTCTAAAAGTCAAGAACACTTCTGTTGAAATTTCAGTTTTTCCAGAAGGATTTTATTTGATCCCAATAGGATATTTTAGGATTGGTTCCCACATTTGCTATCAAATCTAAACTCTGTCATAATTTAGTCACCCTCATGTCATTCTAAACCTGTATGAGTTTCTTTCTATTGCTTTGAAGGATGTGGGTAACCAAAAAGTTGCTGGTAGCCATTGATTTCCATAGTTTTTTTTTCCATACTATGGAAGTAAATGGCTACAGTCAACTGTTTGATTACCCATAATCTTCAAAATAACTTATGTTGTGCTCAACAGAAGAAAGAAGCTCATACAGGTTTGAAATGACATGAGGGTGAGTAAATGATGACAGTGTTTTCATTTTTGGGTGAACTATTCCGTAAGACCCATATTCCAGACCGATGAGAGTGGCTAGCCAGAGGCGTGATGTCCATCCACAACTCCTGCACAATGATCAGGAAGACGCAAGAATTGCGTTTGGACAATCAGTCTCTGACTGCCAGGTTGTAGAGGACAGGAAAAAACTGGAGAAGGCCACAGAAATCCAACACAGTCCAACTGCTACACAGATAACAGGATGACACCAAAAAGTCTTCTGAAACAGAGAATAAATCATACATATAAATCATAAAGTACATTATATTTTATTACAAAAATAATGTGTTAGATTATATAAATTCTTAAAAAAAGAAAGAAGAGTTTCCAGTTATCATAATCATGACTCAGTATCAACATTTTTCCCAGTGATGCTACACCAATCAAATAAAGTCCATCCTGTTAAATTACTATATTGTTTAATTTACTGGAAATCCCATGACACTGCAATTCTTTTCCACCTTACCTTTAGTTCCACTGTCCAATTTCATCACTCATGATCTTCAAATGTTGTTGATAAATCCATACAGGAGTTCTGTGGTCAGTGACCGTCTTGGTCAGCGTCCTGTTCTGTCTCTGTTGGTATCTGTGTGTGTCCACATCTTTCTCTCTCTTTCCTTCTATCCATCTCATTACATGCAGCAGTGGGGTTGCCTAAGAGACCAGGCCTGAAAAGAGAACATCTCTTGTACTACAATACATGGATAAAGTGACACATGAATGGGGGGTGGGGGGCCGAGAGAGAGTGAGAAAGAGAGAGGGAGACGTAGAGATGGCAGGTGGATGGATGCAAGAATAACTACATTGGTTTGTGTGGCTATGCTGCAAATAGTCAATCGGTTTGAGAGAGTGTCTCGAAGCCCTTGAGTTGGACTTATAAAATATGGCTTGATGATATGCTGAGCAACTTTTTCCAAGACCTTATATTGAAGTTGTTACTAAAATGTGCTTTTAAAATCAAATCAGAGTCGATCTGTGACATATTATAGATTAGCAAAGAGAACACCTCTGGTCTCTGAATTCAAGAATCAACTGAAACTCAAGCAGAAATGAGAGGAAATCAAAAACAATTGGGCACTGATGCATAAATGTTCATCTGAAGTGATGTGCTATGAATTGAAGTGAATTTTTGTACTATGTTGTTAACAAAATACATTAAAAGTCTATCTATCTATATTTCTTTTCACTTTTACTGTACTTCTACTTTTGAACAATTAAATATAAAACATGTTATAGTATATATTAAATATGTATAAAAATAGTATCATATCATTTATCCAATTATATATACATATATAAAAATAGTATCACATCACTTATCCAATTATAATAATATTTTTTTAAAATAGTATCACATCACTTATCCAATTGTCACACCACAATTACCTTGGCCACTATAGTAGTGCCTTACCAAATACAGTAAAAATTTGCTTTTTTTCCTTGTCAAGGAAAATATTGTTAATGCATGCTTGATGCCAGCACATGACATTATAAATACATTTCTAAGAACTTGGTTTCTGTTTAGATTGATTAGAGATGATTCGATTTTAAATTATTTTCTTTATAGTGGACACTTATATGTTATTGTCACAAATAGGTATTTGAACAGACCTTTAATTCTAAGTATTAAACTTTGGTGCACAGTGATTTTTAAATGATGCCTTAAATCATGTAGCTTATTGAGAAAATTGAGTCATTTTAGTTTTCTGAGCTTTTAGGAACAACATTTGAGTCTGGCATATGACAGAACAAGCAGAAAAACACTGTGACATACATTGAAGAAAGGACACAAGCCATATCTAGTGTCCAAAATATCAGAGATATGGACACTTTTGGGCCGGTAAACAACCTCATAGTGATGCATTAGAACCCACTCGGAACACCACAGTTACGCCTTATAAGATACAAAAAGGATGCAAAATAAAAATCTACTTAAAATGTTATTTGCTTCACTTGAATTGTTGATTTCTTAACTATATTCCCAAGCACCTCTACTGTGTTGACTCTTTGGGCTTAGTGACTCTAAGTCAAATCGCTTCCTTTATGAAATGTTCCTTTAGCAGGATAGCGCATATATTACCACTGACCACTGTGTTGCCATGGCAAACTTCACACAAAAGGGTGTGGCGTGGGAAAGACTTGCTGAGGTCAGGAGTGAGGGTCAGGAGGTCAGGGATCACCAGCAGCTGGACAACACACAAGAGGAGAGGAGGGTGAGAAAGGAGCAGGGGCGGTGGGACTGCAGCTGCTGACACAGGGGCTTCAACAAGACATTAACATTGAACTGCATTATAATAAAGGATATTGATGAGGGTTTGTGCGAAATCCATGGAGCGGTCTTTAGTTGACATGCCCAGATCTGCAGAAAACCCACTAATGTGAAACGGTCCATGCCTATTAACAAGAGTAATTTAGTGACATCTGTTTCGAACTCTTATTGGTATTATGTACCATGTTTATGTGAGATCCAGGGCATGCCGAATATCCCAGGATTTCTTCCTGCAATGACAAAAATCTGCATTTGGGCTTTGTAGCAGACAATTTTCAGGTAATCTATCTATCTATCTATCTATCTATCTATCTATCTATCTATCTATCTATCTATCTATCTATCTATCTATCTATCTATCTATCTATCTATCTATCTATCTATCTATCTATCTATCTATCTATCTATCTATCTATCTATCTATCTATCTATCTATCTATCTATCTATCTATCTATCTATCTATCTATCTATCTATCTATCTATCTATCTATCTATCTATCTATCTATCTATCTATCTATCATGAGGTTAAATTTAATCTATAACATCAATCTGTAACAATTCAATATGTAATATTAAACAAAATGTTGGTTACAAAACAAATAATACAAAAGATCGATTAAAAAAGAAAAGACATTGTCAAAAGAATACTTTCGTAATTTAAGTTGGATAATAGTTTCAATAAAGTATAAATTGTACATGCAAAAAAAGCATCTATATATCTATATATCATCATGATGTGGGATGCAATTCAACATATGCAGTAATATCAATTTTTAACAATTAAATATATAATATTTAACAAAACGTGTTTGTTACAAAACAAAACAAAATAAAAGATATGACAGGAAGACATTTGAATACCGGAAAATTGGTTTGGATTTCGGGGGTTAGAATATGTAAGTACTTGAAAACTGTAGTTAAAAAAAACTTCTAAAAAATGTTTAAACAGAAACAGTAGGTCTATTTATTACTGGACAAAATGCACAGATATTATAATTGATTTCAATCAAACTGTAATAAGGGAATTAATGTGATGGCAGGATTAACTGTGCAGTTCCAGGCAGAGATAACAGTGGTCAGAGGTACCAATGCAGGTCCAGGCTGTTTTCTTTCAGGGAGGAGTGAAGGTGAGGTCAGCCGTGCTAAGGTCAGGTTGACATATTTGTGGGGTTTGTCCTTGGGGGTCAAGGGGAATCAGCCAAGAAAACAACTAAGGGGACAATGGCAATATGCAAATGAATAGCGAGATGGTCCATTTAGCTGCTGATTTACATTCCCATATGTCCTCCATGAGAACCTGCATTGTCTAAGAGTAATCAGATTTCTATGAAAATGTCCATACACAATCCAAACTGCAATTTTCACTGAGAATTTTAAAAGCCAAAAACTTCTGCCGCAATGGATTGTAGAGATACTATAAATGCCAAAAGGAAGACCTGAATAAGAAGAACTTTAGAACATGTTAAAACATTTTGATGTTAATACTAAAACCTTCAACACCTTCAGATGCAATTAAAATGAAACAAATGAACACACTTATAACATCAAACATCAGATCAAACATCTTTCATTTAATGTGTCAGCAGAAAAAGGACAGTTTTATTTACTCATTCTCATTTCATTTCCCTTCTCTCAGAATTAAATTCTGAGAGAGATTTGCGAGCTTGTGGAACTCAAATCTGTGGTGTGTGGATTTGCTTTTTTGCTCGCTCAGTGTGAAAGGGCCTTTAAACTAAAAACAACAAAATGTGGAAAGGGAATTCTATATTGTCATTGTACTAAATTAAATGGTTAAAATAATATCTTAAATATATTTTATTAAGTAAAATGATGTTATCTTTGAACACATTTTCCTAAAAATAAATTTTCTAAAAAGATTTTTCACAGATCCCAATTTGAATGCCCCTGCTCTAGCTAATGGCGCTTTTCCACTGCATGGTATGGTACGGTTCGGCACGGCTCGTTACGGTACGGTACGGCTCAGTTCGGGTCGGTTTGCGTTTCCACTGCAGTTTAGTACCGCTATAGAGTGGGCGGGATTATTCACGTGTCGTTATAGCTGCGCCGCCTCTACTGCCGTGATATCATCGTAAACGTGCCACAAACAAACTCACAACAAAGAAAGGAGATGGAATAGTGTTCTTCATTCTCGGCATGTGGATGTTTTTAACAGCAATGGACAAGTCTATGAAATCTTGGGATTTATGCATGCTTGGGATTTACCCCCACAGGAGACTGTGGTGGCAGTGCCACGGGCTGTAGATGAGGAGAGCAGGTGTGCTGCGTTACTTGATTAGTTAACTATTTATGTAGCGTGTTCTGTAAAGTGAATTATCAATGAACTTTTGAATATTTCAAAATGTACAATGTATTCTTTGTTTTTTTATTTATGTGATGGCTTTTACAATCGTGGCATTAATCATTTGTCTTTTTCAAAAGGTTCATTACGTGCTCATACAATAATACATATTTAATATAGTCAGGAGGTACACTTATTCGATCAGATTGTTTTTAATTGAAGCAAAACACAGATACAAAGGTAAAAATATAAACAGAAGACATACTCTGAAAATATAGCAAGTTCAAAAGTATATAAGTTACATAAGGCTTTTTCATTCGGCGTCGTGCCATCAAGCTCTCACTGGATCCGCTCCTCGGCTGTCAACGAGAGGAACGTCTGTACTTCCTCAACAGACAACGAAACAGACATTTTTTGGTTGATACAAAAAGGTGATTTTGTTCAAACAAAAGTTGCGTCCGCTCCTTCGCTGGCAGTGCTGATTTAAATCTAGCAGCGGGTCTATGGGTCTCATGTCGCAAGTTCGGTGACGCAGTAATGACGATTCTCTCCGGCCAATCAGTGATCAGCAGAGTTTACACGTCACGTTTTGGTAACGGTACGGATCACTTGGAACCACGCCTGAGGTGGTACTAAAAAAGTACCAGGTACCAGGTACGGTACCCAGTGGAAAACCCCCCAAAAGTGAACCGTACCGTGCCGTACCATGCAGTGAAAAAGCGCCATAAGTATCTTGTAATACATTTGCATTTATGTATATAGCAGACGCTTTTATCCAAAGCGACTTACAGTGCATTTAGTGCAGTGCGTCTGGCTATATAATCAGCCGCTCTAGCCACTGCAACTCAGATTTCTTCGAAGGAAGCAACCGAGGCATGCAGTTCATAGCACGGCCAAGGAATGCAGTACTCGTTCCCATATCTCAGGGAACCGAGGTTATGATAGTAACCGAGTACGCTCCCTTTCGAGATTACACTCATACTGCATCGAAGACCAGTCCAATGGGAAGATGGGAACCAGTCCAATCACGCCGTGCTATGATGTGGAACAACTCGAACCCAAGACTCACATGGGATTAGACCCAGGGGAGTCTGTAGAAATCACCAAGCACAGGGTGAGCCTAGAGGGTCATCCGTGGCTCGAGTGTCATCCCATAAGGATACTTGGTGTCAGTATAGTTTATGGACAGACCAAGCAAAGAGAGGGCTTGAACAATGTTGGTCAAGTGAACCGGAAGATTGCTATTAAGCAGAAAGGACTGTGGCCTGCACCGCAGGGACATCCAGGTTGTAAAACCTTACAAATGTGGACGGCGAGGACCAGCCGGCCGCCTCACAAATGTCTGACATGGACACCCCGCTGGACCACGCCCAGGAAGAGGCAATGCCTCTGGTGGATTGGGCTCTGATACCGATGGGGCACCGTGACCCCACGGAGGAGTATGCTAATGTAATAGCATCCACTAACCACCTAGAAATTCTCTGCATCATAACAGGGCCACCTTTAGCACGGTTACCGATGCCAATAAAAAGCTGTTCTGACTTTCTGTACGAGGCAGAAAGCTCAATATAGATTTTCAGGGCCCTGACGGGGCAGAGCAGGGTTTCCTGGCTGCCCGCCGGGGAAGAAAATGCAGAAAGGCACTATGACCTGGGCTCTAAACGGAGTGGAGAGCACCTTAGGTACATAACCCAGCCTTGGTTTCAGGAAGATCCTTGGAGTCGTTAGGCATGAATTCCAGGCAAGCAGGGTTGACAGAGAGGGCCTGCAGGTCTCCTACTCGCTTGACCGACGCCAATGCTAACAGCAGGGCGGTTTTCAGCGAGATCACTCTGAGGCTTGAGGATTGCAATGGTTCAAACGGGGGCCATTTTAGGGCCCTCAGTACGGTTGGTAAGTCCCAAGGCGAAACTGTACGAGGACGCGAAGGATTCATTCTCCTGGCGCCTCGTAAAAATTTAATTAATGTATATAGAATATCTCTGCCCACCGAGCGGCCAGCAATAGGGGCATGGAAAGCCGCTATAGCTGCTGCATAAACTTTGACAGTGGATGAAGAGCGCTGTTTGTCCAGCATCTCTTGCAGAAATGACAGAACCACTGACACTTCGGAGGTGACCGGTTCTAACTCGGGCCATGGATGCCATATCGTGCCATTCGCTTGAGAGAGGTAGGATCTTGTTTTGATAAGCCACCCCTTCGAATGTGAATCTCAAGAATCGTCTGTGATGGGGGGCTATCTGGATGTGAAAGTATGCATCTTTCAGATCCAGCGACATAAACCAGCCCCTAGGCATATTTGCGAGAGGATCTGTTTCAAGGTGATCATCCTGAACGACCTTTTCATCAGGACGTGATTCAGGAGTCTGAGATCTAGAATAGGTCACAGGCCGCCATTTTTTGGGGGGACGAGGAAATACCGGCTGTAAAAGCCTGACTCGCTCTGGGCTGGAGGAACGATTTCTATGGCTCATTTTCCCAACAGAGATAGCTGTGTTAAGCAGCATAAAACATAAATGACAATGGAGGCTGCACTGAATTCAGGGCAGACAACAACAACAGCAATATCATAGAGGGCTGCAGAGCGTAATTACAGTGCGAGCAGCAACACCCGCGAATAGAGGTAGCAAAACAGTCAGTACTCACCGACAGCACTGGGGAGGCTAAGGCCTGAACATCCCGCTTGTAAAACCTGGCAAAGGTATTCTGAGAAGACAAGCCGGCTGCTAAGCATATATCCTGAATAGACATACCTCTTGACCTCTTGAATGTAGCCCTTGTTGAGTGGGCCCTAATGTGCAAAGGGCATTCCAAACCTTGGCTTGTATAAGCAGCCTTGATGGCGTCCACAATCCAGTGGGAAAGTCTCTGTTTTGACACGGCCCGGCCCGGCCCTTCGCTCAATCAACCATAGCACACGAACAGCTGGTCAGATTGCCGAAAGCTGTCCGAACGGTCAATGTAAATCCTCAAAGCCCTGACGGGGCACCGAAGTCTGAGCGTCCGCGTGACGCGAGGCCGATGACTCGGACGACATGGCAGACAGTGAAAGTCTGCTTTCTGAAGGGGGTAGATAGTGATTTAGGCACATGCAGTCACCGGGCCCGAAGCGAATACAGCTGCTGTCCACAGAAAACGCGTGTAAATCCCCTATGCGCTTAGTCGACGCGAGGGCAAGAAGGAGTGCAGTTTTGAGAGATAGCTCCTTCAAATCAACGGATGTTACAGGCTCGAATGGTGGCTGTGAAAGAGCTCTGAACACCACCTCCAGCCCCCAGGGTGGGACTGCAGGCGGGTGCGGGGAATGCAATCACCTTGCTCCCTTAAGAAAACTCACCACCAGCGCGTTTGCCTGCCCTGTGGGGAACGAAACGAGTCAATAGCTGCCACATACACTTTCAGTGTTGATGGTAGAGATCCACTATCCAGCCTGTACTGTAGAAAACTCAGAACATCCGACACGGTGCAAGTAGCCGAGTCGACATGAGCCTGACCGCACCATTTCACGAACACTCCCCATTTTAAAGCATACAAACGTCTCGTAGAGGGTGCTCGTGCGTCCGGAAGCGTATCGAGCACATGAGAATGGAGGGCGCTCAGCCCCTCTGATATCCCCGAAGTAGCCACACATGAAGGCTCCACAACTCCGGGTTCGGGTGCCACACCGAGGCACCTGGTATAGTAAATCCTTCCTGATGGGGATCGGCCAGGGCAGTGCCACCAGCAGTTCTGTCAGGTCTGGGATCCAAGATGGTTCTGCAGGTTCGGGGGGATGAGCATCACTGAAGCTCGCTCCTCCTTGATCTTGCATAACACCAGTGGCAATATCTTGATCGGAGGCTTGATATACAGCCTGGTTGCTGGCCAGCACGATGTCAGCGCATTCCCTTCCAGCGGGGAGTGAGACAGGGAGAAGAACAGCGGGCAGTGCGCCTTCTCGCTCATGGCGAACAGATCCACCTCCACTCTCCCGTAGAGGTTCCAAATCATCCGAACCGACTCGGAGTGCAACCTACACTCTACTTGAGGAATCCCCTTCCTCGAAAGCATGTCCGCCCCGCGGTTCAGGAGACCGGGGATGTGCGCTGCTCTGATGTAGAGGAAGTAAAAATCCGCCCACAGCAGGAGATTCGCTGCCTGTTTGCACAGAGTCCTGAAGCGAACGGTGATTTATGTACGAGACCACAGACGTGTTGTCGGTGCGAATCAGTACATGCTGCTGTTCTAGCTGCAGCCGAAAATCCTTTAGAGCTAAGAAGACTGCTTCTAGCTCCAAGCGGTTTATGTGCCACTGGCTCTGAGGTTCTGACCCTAGCCACGAAGCCCTCAAACACTGCTCTGCGGACTCGAGTCGATGCATCCGTCGTGACCACGACACGTGACGTATCTTTGCGCCACGGCCTCAGAGCTTCGATGCTGCCGCGGGAGACCGCGATGCACAAATGTTCAGAAGTTCACGCAGTCCAAGTGACTCATTTAAGTTCAGCCAAATCTTCAGCGGGCGCATGTGTAGTAAACTGCCCGGTCTGAAAAGGAGCATTGAAGACAAATTGGCGGCAGAGCGCTCGCAAGAGAGGTGAGCGCGCATCTCGACTGCTTTTAGTCAAAGCACACTCCCAGAAACGTTATAGACTGACTCGGGGCGAGAATGCTCTTACGCCTATTCAACATAGCCTCAAGAATTCCATTAGTGACGGAGCAGTTTGTCTATATGGTTGGCAGGCGTGTCACGTGACTGAGCTAAGATCAGCCATTCATCCAAATAATGAGAATGCGCATCCCGCTTGCTCTGAGGGGGGTAGAGAGCCAGTTTGAGAAAGTGCGCGGGGCCAAAGCCAGCTCCAACAGGAGAACAGGGTACTCGTACGCTGTGCCCTCGAGAGCAAACCTCAGAAAACGCATGTGATGCAGTGCTATCTGAATGTGAAAGTAGAGGGTCCTTAAGTCCATAGACGCAACCAGTCCCCGGGGCAAATCTGAGCCAGGATCTGTTCCAGCAAAATCATCCCAAACGGACGATTGCAGAGCGCTCTGTTGATGGGCCTGAGATGTAGTATCGGGCAGAGTCCTCCATCTCTCTTGGGTACCACAAAATAGCGGCTGGAAAAGCTGCACTCCAGCTTGCTTGTGGGACTCGTTCTATCGCTCCTTTTACGAGAAATTCGCATAGCTCTTGTCTTAGGATCAGTGCATTTCGAGGCAATGTTAGAGACTGCACCACGCCGTTGAAGGGGTAGTTAAAGGGCGTACCCCCGCTCTTATGCAGAGTCACCAGCGTGAGATTCTTGGAATACTTTTCCACGCGCTCAGTAACTGACATAGCAGCTTTAGCGGCTTGGTCATTGGAATCGCCGGCGAGTGCTGCTCGGCTATAACCCGTGTGGGCAGCGGCTCCGTACCGCTCAGAGGCGGGGCGAGCGGCACTGTATTGACTGAGTGAGGAGGAAAGAGCTCTTTTGCGCAAATGTATGCATTTTAATGAACATACACTATCACACAAATTTGAAAATTTTTGAGACAGCTTGCGGGCTACCCCACTGGCCGTGCTCTTTACACTTTTCCCCACACATACGGACCCTGGTCACCGTGGTTGCGGGCCTGGTGTCCCTGCACTGCCATGCCCCAAAGCTTTTGCTTTTAAACCGGTGCGGGTGACGGCTCTGAGACGGGGCGATTTTGTGGCGCCCGATCCTTGAGCAGATCTGCACCTGGCTGTCACTACAGACTGATTATGCTATACGACCTACTTGAACACCACTTTGTAGGGGCGTAAACAACTGGCGTAATAGTCCAGTGAAATCTGGAAGGCTGATAGGATGCGCACCGGGGCATCAGGTGACTCCTCGCCTCCACGCAGGGGTCTCAGGTGACTCCTGACCTTCGCGCGCTTTTCCCACACAGGGGTGTCAGGTGACTCCTCGCCTTTGCACGCTTTTCCCCGCAGGGGCGTCAGATGACTCCTCACCTTTGCGCGCTTTTCCCCGCAGGGGCATCAGGTGACTCCTCAATTTTGCGCGCTTTTCCACAAAGCGCTGATGCGGGGCTGGTATCATGTGAATGAGAGGGTATACTCTACCCACGGCTGCCGCTGATGTGGGGCTGGTTTCATGTGAATGAGAGTGTCCCTCGTATGAGCGAACCTCAACTGTGAGCTGTAATGGTTTAAGCCATAATCTAGGTTGTTCAGCAAGTGAAAGAAAAAGATTCTGACATAATTGTCGCGGGCTCTGCATTTATACTGCCTCAAGCTCATCATTATTTGCATGCTTCGTGACAATTGGCCAGTCATTTGGACTAGAGTGAGCCAATAGAACTTCAGGAAAGGTTGGAGGGAAGGAGTTCCCATAACGGAGAATTTCTCCGTGAAAGCTCGATAAGGGAACCAGAAAGAGCTAACTGAAATCCTGGTCACTATGAGAAATTGTAAACTGAAAGAGATCGACTTCAGACTTACTATAGAGATGCTGGTCAAAGCAATGGATGCCATGGGGAGAGTGAAGGAACAATGAGAGAAGATGGTTAATTTCTTTCAGATGGTTTCCAACATTGTGAAAACCAGCCTGAGCAAAACTCTCACAAACTTGATCTTTACATCAGAGAAAACACAAGCCCTCTCCTACAATGCAAAGCTCTTCTCAAAAGATCTTCTCTACAACCAAGCCTTCCAAGCCTGTAACAATGCTAGTCTGGTCCATATGATCTCTGCAACTTACACAGATGCTTCCAGCAAGTTCCTGATGGACCTTGTAAGTTCACTGGACAAGACTAATGGCCATGGTTAAAAGTACACCAGAATTAGAGCAAAGCGAAAAAAGCTCCAGAACGGCTGTAATGAGGCACAGAAAGGCATCTTAAGGCTTGTCCTGAAGAATAAAGACGAGTATGACCAGAAGAGCACCGCAAGGCTAGAAAGGATTGATCGAGAATCGCTTGCCATTCTACCTGCTGCTCCTCCAGAAGAAATCAGAAGTATTCAAAAGGCTGTTTAAGCTGGATTCAATGAGGAAGAAAAAGAAGCAGAACAATACTATTGAAGGAAATGTACTGATGTTGTTTTTTTTAGTTTTACATTGGTAAGTACCAGATGATAATATATAATTCAGATTGAAGCCTTTAAGGCATGATAGATCGTTTTAGACAATTATGTTCTTAAAGCTATTTTAAATATTTATCAAATAACATGATTTGACATTCTGGATTTAAATAACTGTGCATTTCTCTTTAGAAAATATGAGACATGACAAAAGCCCCTTCTTTCAAAAGCAACAACCATTCCTGTCATCGATCAATATCTGCATTTTTTCACCAGATTACGTGTAGAAAATTGGAGAATGTTTTGAGTATATGGGATTTAGTGTGATGGTGTTTGCTTATGGATTGCTCTTTGAGTTTAGGTATATATCTGTTTACTTTTCCATTAAGAGTGTATTTCAATTTAGGTTATATTTAAATATTACTGTTATTGAGAATTTGCAACATTTACAATTATTACTTAAGTCCTGCTTTGTTCTTATATTGTCTTCTGCTTCTTGATTTACATATAATGAACTCTTCTGCATGCTAATTTTTGCTTCTTCCTAATAACTTGCCATGATTTATTCTTTAATAAATCGGTAACTGTACAGTATGGTTCCATTTATTATTAGTTAACTATATTAATTAACATGAACTAACAATGAAAAATACTTCTAAATAATGTATTACTTAACATTAATTTCAACATTTACTAATACTTTATTGAAATCAAATGTTGTATCTGTTGATATTATTTAATGGACACGAGAACTAAGATACAAAGTTGTTTATTAACAGAGATGTTATGAAGTGTGTTAACAAAGATTAATAAGAGAAATAAAGACAAATGCATTACTCATTGTTACTTAATGCATTAACCAACAGTATTGTACAGTGTTACCAACAGGCAAAATCTTATTTAAAGCATTTCTGTTCTGATAACCATCAGAGTTTACATTTAGGGCTTTTAGCAGTGATAGTTATCAAAGCAACAAAAACAGTTAATAAATGTTGAATATTATAACAAACTACGAGTTTGTATTTTATTTCTTAATCTATGTACATGTATTTAATTGGTTATATTAATAATTTGTAATAATAACAGGCATTTAGTAATGAAAATACATACATTTCAACCAAGAACGTAGGCATGAACAGAAGAACGAGCAAAACAGGATGTTATAATGATTTAACCACATTTAAAAAAATCATCAATAACTGTCTTGAAGCTTCACAAAATTGTTCTTTTGCAACTATATATGTCCAAGGCAACTTGAATATGCATAAATGACACAATGCATAATCAGACATTTTTAAAAAGGCAAAGTAATCGCCTGCACCCCATATAGAAGCCCATATTCTTAATGGATATTATTATTTAAAACGTTTTTTATAATTATTTTTTAAATAAGTTGTAAAGCACTTTTTCACAGTGAATATTGGTCCAAAAATACATAATATTTTACCAATAGACTTCACGGTGATTTGCATGATGACACAACTACAAGAGAGATTCACTATGATGCACAACTTTGTGTTTAAGATATTATAAGTTCTGAGATATTTACGGCATTAAGATATATATATATATATCCATATATTAAGCTATATACATATATATATTTAATTATTGTAAATGTTTTGTGTATATATATATTCCAAGTTATAACAACTATTTCCCACCACATCATGTTTTAACATCAGTAAATACCTAACCTGTTAACATAACATTACATAACATACATGAACAACAAAACCATAACATAACATAACACTCATAACAGTCATTCAGTCATTCCTGTTTGTGGTTAGAACACATCAGTACATAACTGGCAGATAAAATTGAGTCTTTCACCCTCTGGCCTCCCAACCCAACGGTGCCCCCCAGTGGACTCCATAGCTCCTG